>JAPEIX020298387.1:0-14558 GCA_026122405.2 Zoanthus sansibaricus
AATGGCCGTTGGTTAAGACAATGATTATTTATTCACTCCTGCCTCTTCCCTGAAAGATTTAATTGATTGTGTTTTTTTAAATATTAAATAAACTAAATAATTTTAAACTAATTCAACAAATCTAAATTTAGGGTTTACGAAAATCTTGCCAGGGAAATATTCAAGATTTTTTTCAGTATCTACAAGCAAGTTTCATGCAGGACTCAACACAAACTTTTCAACTTATTAGTGACAACTTAGATGTTACTAGCCAAACATATCTATTATTTACAAGCCAAGCATTTGAAATTATCAGATGACCTTCTTGAATTATAAGAAAAACAGAAACTAGTAAGAGTTCAGTAAATTTCAGTTTATTTGCTAGCCAAAGTGGCTAGTGCTAATAATTAACCAACTAACCCAAACTGAATTTCTATTTGTATAAACCCACTAATGGTCTAACACGCATCCTGCATTCTGATTGGCTACTCGACTAGAGGTCTATTTGTGATAGCTTACTAGTAGAAAAAAGATGGCGGATCAAAATAGTAATGAGCCCCGTTTGTTATAATATCAGAGGATTTCATCGATAATTTAATTTGCACATCCTTTTTGACCGTTTAGCAGGTTTACACTAAAACAATTAAACCTCTCAGCCTCATGGACTACAAGTTTGAATAACCCATTCAATCTACAGCCTTGTGGGTTATTGATTCGTAGTCCATTAAATCCTTGAGGTCTAACTGTTAACTCATTGTCTGTGGCTAGTTGGCTACCGTTAGTATCAAGACCTGGCATTGACAACTTTTAGCCCCTTTTCCATATATGTACAATTTCTTGTTTTTCAAATAAAAAAATGTTTAAAGAAATTTTATCTCATACTATCTACAGTACCAAAATGCATTTTGAAAACAATTCTGATTTTTAAAGCTAATGAGACGGAAATGTATGCATATCTTCACCTACAATGGACGACGTCTCTACCCACAGTATGTTCCCACAGAAAACCGATGAAATGCCATTTGACAAACACCATACAAATGAGTGAAGGCTCCAGCAACAACCAGAACATGGAAAATTTGATGGCTCTGAAACTAAAAAAAATTTGAAACATTAACAAACTTTTAAAATTGTAAAGCTATTACTAAACGGTGCATCATAGTTGATAGTCACTGAGAGTTGGAAAATTGTTTCTCAGATTATTGTCAATTCAAAACCCTTTGTTCTCAAATAAGTGAAAAAGATCAATCAGTTGTAAATCTATTTTCCCAAACAAGTGTGAAGTCCAATTTTCAAAATTAAATGTAAACTGAAAAAAATTTTTTTAACTTTCAGCAACTATCATCAACTATCATACACCGTTTGCTCATAGCTTAAGCCATGATTCGATATGACTCACATCTTTGTCAGTTATAAGGTGACAAGAAATAAATGTTGAGTTAACAACAACATACCTAATTAAATTTAACAAATGACGCAAAACATGGGAAAAGCTAAAACAGAATAGCTTATAATGTGAGTGTTAAGTTGACATGTTTAACTTGAAAAGTTAACACTCACATTACTGGCAATTCTGTTTTAGTTGTTCACACATTGTGCATCATTTTATTTAAAAAACAACTTTTAGTTTTTGTAAGTAATTTCTTTGAAACAAAATCTGATTGTATGGCAATTACAACAACATCATTTAAGGCAAATCTAATGGCAATATTTCGAGTACTGCCATTAAATTTGCCTTAAACGATGTTGTTTTAATAGCCATGCAAACAGGTTTTGTTTATTTACACCGAGAGTAAAACCTATTACTTGCATCTGTAAAACAAGAGATCCAACATCTAATTATTTCCACAGTTTATCTCAGTGCGTTGCGTGTTCCTTTGCATTCTCTTTTATAACTATCTCGCTTCTTGTGATATGTTTGTATTTGATATGGTTATCAACATCACAACACTTTCTAACATATATAATTATTTAGTCACAATTTAGGTACAATTTTCCTATATAGCATTTTCGAACTTTTCCCTCATAGCTCCAAGGCTTACCACATGTACGCAAAGCAAACCTATTTCTAACGTGCTACTATGATTAAATTTTTACCCAGAAATGATTAAGCACGAAAACTGAGTAAAATATGCAAATGAAACAACTGATGACATCATACACTCAACCAAATATTACAGCAAGTATATGAATAGCACAACCTTGGTCAACATATTTGCACTATAGTAACCACTGAAACAACTACAGCTATAACAATTTCTGTTCCCATGGCAATCCACTCTTTTCCAGTCCCCTCTAGCCTGATTTCAATATTTAGTAATTTTACATGGAAAACATTAAACAAGGCCATGAACTCAACCTACTGTAATATATGCTAATGATTATGCAGATGAGACACCATTAGCAAATATCAATATAGAATGCCAGAAAAGCCTTTAATATCGTGGAGGTCAAACAAGAATTGTTAAGCTAATACCGCAGAGTACTTCTATATAGTGAAATCTTACTGTAAAAAATCAAATATTTCTGTTACAAATTGACTGAGATATCCTTGTTTATCATATTTGATCAAAATTCGGTTGAGTATGAACTTTTAACTTAAGTAGCATGTGCAACCACGAAGGATGCACATATAAGACGCAAAAACTAACTTTCAGGAGCTCAGTCGTAAACAAACTTTAAAATTTGCTACACATACGGCAAAAACCTGGAGCAAAAGCCAATGTTAAAGTAAGTGTAAGTAAATTATTTACTTACAAATGTTTGCTGACAATTTGCGAAGTCACGGCTTGAAGCCATTCCTTTGATAAAACAACTTTGCAGTTTTGACCGACTAACACACATAGTAAAAAGACGCAAAAACTAACTTCGAAGAGCTCAGTTGTCGTAGTGGTCACCAGTCGCACCTTCTACCTCAATGACCCACAATCGATTCCCAGGCTCCACACATGGACTGAGATTTGACGATCTCAATCTGACTCCGAGGGTTTTTCTCCAGGTGCTCCCATTTTCCTCCCTCTGTAAATTCGACTTTCATACCAGGAGAAAAGCCATCAAGTGATTAAACATTAGCCTCTGGCTAGGACGAATGACCAACCACTTCTTCCCAAATGATGTTAAACAAAGTATTTAAAGGACTTTATTACTTATTTGCTTGTTTTGTTTGTTATCAGTAACGGAGCAGAAACCAATTGCAAAGTTGCATGGAATTGAAATATCCTGCTGATGAACAGGTTGTAACAGGTAATTTCATGTGTGAAATTTGAAAAGGACGCATGACTTTCGGGCTACATGCACTCCCTTGGCCTTGGCCGCACAGAAATTACTAAAATGCATGCCAAGTCTTTGCAAGGCTCAATTTTAAGGATTATCTCAAAATCTGAGGTAATCCTAAAAATGTTCTCTACTGTGTTAAGGAAAGGCCATTTAAATGTATTTTTAAAAAACTAGTTATCTATAATAGAAAGTGGGTGCTCCAAGTACTTTTTGTTATAGTGACAATACTGTTCTTTCTGCAGCATTTTGTAAATGTATTTGGATTTGAACCACTGATCACATGTATTGTACATACGTACAGAAATGCTAGTGACATCCTTGAATTGACCCCTGAGCATGAGTTCGTTTCTAGTGACAGCTAAAGATTACATTGAAAACAGTGACTAGAAGTCATCTCCTTGGAAGTAAAAAAGCAGACGAAATCTACAAGCACCTCAGTTGTAGCATTTTCTGGTCAAAAGAATTTAGAAGTTAAATATAATTCTAAAACCTAGTCATGCTACATTTAAGTACAGCTCTCTTCATTTTTTCATTGTTTTAGAGAGTATGACATCAATGTTTATTTACAACCTAAAACAGGGGAAAACTGTGGAAGTAAAATAATATCAAGATCTGAAAATAATTAGTAACACAGGTGATGCCAAAAATTGTTATAATAATAAAATAATAAAGAAAATATACATAAATTATGGGGTTTTTTCGATAGAAACTTTTTAATTTTGGAGCCCTCAGCTTTGGAAAGGACCCCCCAATTTGATTTTGGCATACTGCCAGACACTTGATACATTCAGAGCTAGTGGGAATCCTGAGATTCAAAATTGAATTTCAATTCTAATATTTGAGACTTATGTCATAACATGCAACCAAAGAATAGGTTACATGACTTCTGTCAAGCTAGTGCAATAACAAAGTGAATGAACAAAACTGCTGAGTTACAAAATTGAAATGATACATTTTAAACGTTTATTGTATTTAATAATCAAAGAAATTTGATAAATGTTACATGCCAGTTTTATGAAAGCAAATTTTTTTAATTATTATATTTTAAGTGGAACTTTTAAAGTCTGCTCTTGAAAAATAACATTTACACAGAAATTTTCAAAACATCTGATTAAAGTAAGTCAACTTTTAAATGCCACTTTTCTGAAAGCAAGTTTCATGTTTAGTTCTTATAGAAAATTTCTAAACATCTTCTTTTTAAAATATTTACAGTAACTTAAAAAAAATGAAGTGAATTTCTTTTCTTTGGGATGTCACAGACACAGACACCGACACAGACAAGATTAGACAAATAAAATTAAAAATGACATCAACTTTGAAAATTATCAAACACCAAACTTATTAATATCAAAATTATCATGCTTTGCAGTAGATTAATATAATTATTGAATAACAAGAATGGAATTGTTAGTAGGCTTTAAAAGTAAAGTTTCAATGTCTACAACTTAGCAAGTAAAACATTAGTCAACTCAAATGAGTTTCTCTTCTCAAATTTTCAGATTCAAGTTCCGCTATAATTTTTTTATTACAGTTTAACACAATCTAGTTTGGGTACCAAACAAAATTAATTGATAAGAGTTGTTTCTTCGTCTAAAAACCAGTAACTTACATTAAATATAGCTCATTGTTAAGTAGAGCTTAACAAAAACTATCAGTTTGTTGATGAGTAAGTGAAGTAATCAACTCTAGGTTGAAAAGTTTGTCTATACTGTAGCTGCCAGAAAAGCACAAAGCGGATGTTATAAGTATTCTCTTTTTGTTTTAGAGCAATATTCTTTTGCTGTGCCAAAATGTCAGCTTTGTGCTTTCCAAACGTACAGTAGATGATGAAACTTTCAATTAACCTAGAGTTGATTAAACCACCTAACTGTTCACACTTGATTAGAAACTACAGAGTACGAGATTTCTTTTATGTAAATTAAAATCAACTCAAACAAACCTTACCCCTGTAGAATTAAGACATGGCTTGGTCTTAAATACATTATTAACCCAAATCTAACCTGAACCCCCTCCCCCCAACGTCAACATTGTTCCCCCTGGGAGTGGGATATTACACTTATAACATGGTGCTCACTAACTGAGGATAACAAAATTCCAGGAGTTCTCCAGAGTATAAAAAATATTTTTTCAGGACCCAACTTAAGTTTCTCTCTCTGTCTCAGCAGGCAAAAATGAAACGACATCAAGTAATTTCTGTCACAGTAGCAGCAAATGAAATTGAGTCTACATAAAATACAAAAAATACAATCAGGGGTTAGACGCTTCTGCAGGTTTTGGTTTGTTTTGAACACTGACAAAAATGTTTCCTTAAAAATCCAGGAGTTTTCCAGGAGTTTAGGGAAATGATCTGTTTTCCTGGAGTTTTCCAGGGCCCTGGAAGAAATTTCAAGATTCCAGGAGTTTTCCAGGAATTCCGCAAGTAGTGAATACCATGTTCTAAAGTATATAACATCCTCTGTTGTGTTTCGGTTCCAATAATTAATTTCTCTTACATTTAACAACCTGAACATCACACTTCTGGGACTTAAAACTCTTTTAAGAAGGTTCCAGACCCCGTCAGAAAATTTGGCCCCAGCCCCTTCACCAAAAATTCTGGATATGTGCTATTCTGAAATTATATAAATGTAAACTAAATGAACAGTTACAAAGAATCTTCACTGAACACCACACTTGGATGACAAAACTATCCACAGTAAGATTTGCCAACTGTGAAGCGGTAATACGCCATGTTGGAGATAGCATGGAGATGAACAAATGCAGCAGATATTACCAGAACATGAAAAATTTGATGGCTCTGGAACTAAAGAAGAAATTATGTATAATGTTACATTAGAAAAGAGTTAATGATTAGTTCAAAGAACAATAAGTTACACAGTTAGCCAGCCCTTCATACAGGAACTAATAATCTGAATGTCACAATCACAATTACCATTACAAGTTATGTTAGTCTGGAATGTTTGCTAATAAGTTTATCACCCTGAAAATGACCTTTTAGTTGAAAACGTTTGTTGTTGTTGTTTTTTTGTATATATTTTTTCCTTATTTTTTAAATTATGTTAGTTTGTTAATAATTAACACAGTTAGTCAACACTTCATACAGGTATAACTAATCTGAATGTCACAATCTATGAATTTTATGAATTAAGTTTTTGGTCAAATCTTGGTTAGTAAGCATTAATAAAGTTTTATTACAAAAAGCAAAAGGTGGAAATAAAACATTAATTTTTATTATACAGGCCTGTTAACTATGCAAAGTACATTCAAATAAAAAGAAAATTAGTATTCATGATCATTAAGGGTTTCATAACAGTATGGGTAAGAAGACCTGGAGTAAGGTTGTAGAAGAAGACATGAGGAAGTTGAACATCACAGAAAGTATAGCAGATGATAGAAAACAGTGGAGGTAGCTCATATTACATCCGACCCCAGGAGTGGGAATTTAAACTAAAGAGGTTAAATGAAGCTGATGATGGTGATGGTATTATGGGCAAGAAAATTATGTTTTTCTCATTCCAATATGGTCATACTGTATGCAAAAATATTGTTTCTCTCTCTGTAATGAGTATGGTCAAACTGTATTATTGAGAAAGATTTTTTTCTTGTTAAAAAGAATCAATGTCCCGGTAAGCTATTTTTCCTAGAATCTAATCATGAAACAAATTCTCCTTCCCAACCCCTCCCCCATGAAAAAAAAGTTAGCAAATTGGTTACAATTGCCATGCATGGCCTACTGTTTTGCTTAACTGTCTTTTCATTTTAACTGTCCTGTATTCTCCCTTCAAGTCACATAAGAGATTCCACGAGTCAAAGGACAAGCTTTAAGCTTACGTGACAACCAACCCAAACGTCTGACCCTTAGCCATCGGGATTCTTGCATTAGTTACTTTCAGACACTACTGTAAGAAAGCTGCTAATATTTATCCAGCTTTCAAATAAAGTAAGAAAGTGTTACGTGAAAATATGCAAAAAAAAATGCAAATTTCACAAATTATGTAACTTCAAGTCAATTTCACAAAACTGCATTACTGGAAAATTTGAGAAGCCCTGGTCATAAATTACTTATTAATTTGCTTCAAGTTTCACCTGAGATTCACTTGCAAAAGACTCATTGCTAGTAAGCCCCATGTGTTGACTGTGACAAGTATTAACATAAATTACCTTAAAGAAAAGTAGAATTTAAAATTAAAGTTGCAACATTTCTGAGTTTTGATTGAACAAACTGGTGACCAAGTCAATCTAACAAGTTGATGTTTTCAGCAAACAGCTGACCAAGTCAATCTAACAAGCTGATGTTTTTAACCAACAGCCGGAAAAGCCCCAAGCGTTAAGTTACAATACTGACTGATAATCCCATGTACATAAGTAACATTAAGGTTCTGAAAACTACAGAAGCACACCTGTCCCTAGAGAACACTTTAAACTTTCTGTGAAGGTGTAGAGTACCTGATTCACAGCATTTTGCTAAGCAGGTATTAGCTGTGAAAAAAACCCACCACAATCCTCCAAATGAAAGCAAAGTAAAATCACTGCTGTAAATTATCTAAATAAAATCATTCTAAAAAAATAATAATGAACTCTATTTACCCAAAGATCAAATTTTCCTGGGAAGAAGCGCTCAGGAATTCGAGTTGCATAAGTAATAGCTCCAAGGATGTACAGTAAGCCCATTAATGCCATCCACCCAACAGACGCTTGTCGATGTGCTAAAACCAGACCATATGCAATCATGAAGTGAAGTGCTGGAATGATTCCTGAACACCCCAGAGCCAAAAACAACCCTATAATGATAAACAAGAGCATAAACAAGATTAACAATAATATCTAATTAACACTTTGATTGATGAAGGCAACACTTGTAATCCTTTTTAATGTTTCTGGAGCAAAATACAGTAGCAGCTGAATCTACATTTCGTTTTCATAAAAATTAATTAATTAATCATCATCAACAATCATCATCATGGATCATCATCATCATCACCACCATCATCAGCACCACCATCATTATCAATTACCATCATCAATTACCATCATTAGCACCATTATCATCATCATCATCACCACCATCATCATCAATCATCATTACCAACATCATCATACTATTTATCACCATCATCATTATTATTATCATCTTCATTCAACATTCCTAGTTTCCAACTCCAGGGCCAGGTTGTTCAAAGGTAGGTTAACCTTAATGTTACTGTAAATCTAACCCTGGACTAAGCAAAAATTACAGCAGCAACTGCTTCTCTATGGAACAGATTACAGTTGTAACGAAACACTGTTTATTAATCCTAAATTTACAGGTCAAATCTGTTTCTTTAAAAATGGAAACAAATTACCATGGGTTGAAAATTTAATCCTAGATTAGCACTAATTGGCTTCTGAACAACTGGGCACTTGGGTTAGACGTGATATGTGTTGCCACCACTGTTTTCTATCCTCTGTGATGTTTAACTCCCTCATGAAGACTTCCACTACCCTTACATAAGGTCTTCCTTGGCCTATCATTTGGCCTTCTACTTCCAACTTCAGCTCCATTGCTCTCAAGTATACTTTTCATATACCTGCATTTTTCCTGACCAAACCATTTCAACCTCGTTTTTCTTACGCTAAGCCTATGTTCAAGGTTCTCCATTCCATATCTTTTCTGACCTTTTTATTAGTAATCCTAATCCATATTGGGCAAATATGATTACAATTACATCTGCAAGGTTGGTACAGTTGATAAGACCTCTGCATTCCAACCACACAGTCCTTGGTTTGATCCGTGGCTTGGATGAGATTTAAATCTTAGTGTGACCCCCTTTTCTTCCATAGCTAACTCACCATTCCATAATAAAAAGGACACAGAGAAACAATATTATCTGTTCATAGCTAACCTGCAATGATTTAGGCTGTTTTGCTTGTTAAAGATTTAGCTTTGACTGAGCAGATATTATCAAAGGATATTATTTCGCAAATTTTTGGAAATTTACAATCCTTTACAAGCCAAGTGGTCCATGAAGCAGATTCTTACAGTATCTTTGGTTTCTGTAGTGCAAAGCAGATGAGAGTATTTAGCTTCCCCTGGACATAAATCCATCACAGGTTAGCTTCCAGCAAATGCTAGTACTCATTTACCCCAGAATGATGGAAAGCTGAGCCTGGGTGAAAATGAAGATTGTACCATTCTTCAAAGTTCAAGAAAACTGGGAATTGAACTGGGGACCCTGTCGTCGGAAGACAGATCTTATCAACAGCATAAAATACAAATTGTTTTGCAAAGTGCTTTGAAAATTGGTTATTTGCTATGTACGTATGATAGCGAGGCAAAAAGTTTGCATAAAGATTTTACCTAAGTTAACAGATTTAACAGTGTTATATTATCGTACCTGCTCTAAGTACACGGTACTTTGGAGTGCTGAATTTACTCCACAGTGATACAACAATACAGCAGGTCCCAAGAAAACATATTGAGCTCATATAGACAACCTTCAACACAAAGGAGCAGTAGAAACCATAATATAGAGCAGGAATGAATGAACCGATGATTAACAGAGCAATGCCTGAGTAATCCAGTCTGGAACAGGAAGAAATGGACATTGTTACGTCATGGTGATAACAACATACTACAACATTTATAGTAAAACTACATCAGATTTATATCACTCATTTCTTATCCATAATTTATAAAATACAGTATGCCACAAAATTCCAAAATAAGCCCCGTCATATGTATAAGCCCCAGGGTGTTTAGGTAGAAGATTTATTTTTTGAGGATCCAACCCCAAATTCTCTCTTGGCAAAAACAAAACAATATCAAATGATTTTTGCCACAGTAGCCAGGGTTTCAGTTAATTATTTAGGGGTATGGCTAAGAACTTTAACTGTGGTGACAAAAGTTGACATTATAGAAAGCCCCGGTTAATTTTACTCTATACACATGTTTCCCTCCCTGAAATGCAGTCAAAGGTTTATGTTAATTATTGACTACTGTGGAATACTGCTGTGTTTTCCATGGCAGAGCAATATGTGTCGCTGTGCTTTTATAAAGATGTCCCACAAACTTTTCATTTTCAAATTGTATGCATTATGACCTTTAACTATATACAGTTTATTTGACTCCACCTAAAATTGATGGGCCTAGTGCAAAAACAACATAAGTGACTTTGTATGAAATGCTAAATTTTCCCAAGATGTTATGAAGAGATAATAGGGATAATGTAGGACAATATAAGAACTTGAACAAAATTCACTTTTGTCATTTTTATCTAGTATAAAAACAATGTGATTTTGTAAGGAATGCTAACAGGGATCATCTAATGAGAGTTGACAACTTCATCAAAAATCACTAATGTCGTTTTTGCACTAGACCCTTCAATTGTGCAGAGGCTAAAGCCTGTGAAGCTACTATGGCGAATAGTGGTCAAAAATCAAGACACAACTGGCTAAATTTGCCATTTACCAGCCTTTATCCAAAACCATGAGTGGTAGCAAAAGAAATTGAGACTAAATAAAATACAAAAAATACAATCATGCAATAGATACTTGTGCCAGTTTTGGGTTACTTACAAAAATGAAAGCATTTTTTAAAAAAACTCAAGTTTTCAAGGGCCATAGGACAAAATTTCAAATTTCTAGTCCTGAATTCCAGCAGTAGTGAGCATTATAGATATTCCTCTCACTAAAACGAATAATATGATCATATTTGACAATTATTCTACTAGGAAAATTACAGTTTATAAGTGATAATGTAAAGAATTGCAAGTATTTATTCTTATTACTCACCTGCTAAAAATTCTTGATACTCTCACAGAATGACAATAGACGGTGTGAAAAAGCCAAGAAAACCCTAGACACAAAATGGCCCCAGCAAAAAAAGCTCCAAATACTAGTTTCTCTTCCCAGCCTACTGGAAATGGGTTACTTTTTGTTTTGGGCCTTAAATACATATACAAACATACACAAATGAATGCTATAAACCCAATCAGATGAGTCCATATATTTCCAGTTTCTGTATGAATTCGAAATATACTTCTAAAGCATGATCTAAATGATGGCATTGGTGGCCTGTGGCCATGTGAGAGAAAGTCATTATCTCTCAACCAATGTGGAAGTTCAACATGAGATAAGCGGTACCACCCTTCACGACCTGCTTCTAAGACCTTCCTGGAAACTTTCTCAGCTTTATCCTCCAACTCAAGAATTCCTTCTTTGACTCGAACACTTGCTCGCTCAATGCGCTCAGCAGTCTCATGAAGTCCATCCCGCATAAACATGGAGCTTGCCTCAACAAGTTCAATTGTTCTTCTTCCAACTTTCTCTGCTCGTTCTGAGGCACCATCTTTAACATTCTTGAACATAACCGTTAAATTTTCTTCTCCACGGACAATCAGCTCCTAACATTATTTCAAGAATTACAATTAGTTTAAAGCTAAATAAATGCAGGGCTCAAAATTTGTGACTAAATATTTCCTTTTGCAACCAAAACTTCAACAGCGGTCGCAATTTTGCAGTTGACTGTTTTTACTTTTGCGACTAAAATTTTATAACCAGTCACAAAATTTTATAATTACAATGTCATTTGTGTGAAACAAATGTTCACATAGGTGAGTTTGCTTTCATAACACCCCTTGCAGTTTGTTTTTCCTCAACCTTCTTTTAAGAACTTAAAATTTATGCATGGTTCTAAACCAGAACAGTGCAAGCAGGGCGAGTTTGCTATTGTTATAATCTTAGTTTTCATTTGCTTTATAATAATATTGTACAAACTGTGAGCAGTGAAACAGAGAACATGTTTTTTTATCTCATTTGTGCACAAAGTGCAGGATGAGACATTGTGAGGGGGCTAAAATGTCACTGTCCGTCCAGCTGTTAGCACCACTTTTAGGACTGGGCAAGAACTTTAAAAAAATATGTAGTGAACAAACATAGCTGATTTCTCCCAGGGTTTGCGATGCACTTTGTGTGAGTAAAGTCTACTCTACAGTTATTGAGTTTAGTGCTTGGCTACGGAATCAAATTAGAATCGCAAATTCTTCTCCAATTTTAATGCACCTGAAACTTAAACTGACAAACTAGAAAAAGATCAAGGTAAATAAACAGTGGAGTTGGCTTTCAAAGTTTTTTACTTTTTACAAGTAAGCCCCTTGTTTCTCAAACCAGCAGTTTTTATCATGGCAGTTTTTTCTTCAACATGATATGCTATCTATCCTTTGAATTAATCTTCAATTTCTGGGCTCGGAAACATTTGTGTATCAGTGAAATTTCTACCTCTTAGGAAACACTGTTTTTGTACAGGCAAAAAAGTTGTAATCATTTAATAATTTGACCTGGACATTGCAATTTAATTGAAAATGGCAAATGTCTTAATCCACGGTTGTGACGGCTCAAAATGAACCCTTTGATGTATGTTTCATACTTTAATAAATCATGAATTTTTGACCTATCTGTATTATTACTTCTAATAAAAAATAAAATTAAAAAAAAAACGAATTTATATCCATCTCACAGCAACAACTAAAACTCAATATTTCTCTCATAGCAACAAATAAAACTCAATATTTCAATTAATTCACAAGTTCTGAACATTATACGAAACTGAATTGGTTTCCTGGAGTTTTTAACCTGTCTGTATCCTTTTCACACTCAAAAAAATAAACATGTACTTTCGCTTATTCGGCAAATAATATTTATCATTCAAGAAAATGAAAGCATACATCTGTTGGTCATATGATATTTTCAAGGAATTATTTTATTCTTTTAAATTTTTTTCCAAGGATTTTTTTCACGAAAGAATTGAGTAGACTAGTTTATTTCCAGTTAACTCACAATTTAAACATACAAACTGCTTAAAATCATTATCAAGTTAGGCCCAGAAACTATTTACAGCATAAACAAATAGTAAGAAAGCGTAAGTATTTGAAGTACTGAAGCAAAAACGTCATGAACGTAAATATCTTGAGCAAAGCAATTTTTTACTCAAAACTTTAAGAACTACGGATCCAAAACTACCAGCAACAATTTAATATTTACGACGTCAATAATTTAGATCCATATACCAACCTTGGCGCTTTGAAACTCCGCTGAAAGATCTCCAAAAATTCCTTCTCCACATCCCGTAGAACTATCACCATCATCTTCATCGCTAGATGAATACTTTCTCCTTCGACGTTTCCTACGACTACTACTTCCCGGTGATGAATCTGGGCTTGACTCCGAAGAGACGCTAAAAGTTAGCGTTGGGACTGTTTCGCTGCTTGTCAAGAATTCTCCACGATCATCAGCATTCAATAAACTTGAATTTTCGTTTACTTCGCCTTCAATTCTTAGATCAGAAATACTGTCACTTGTCGCAAGCGGAGCTGTTACATTCTTCGTGTCTGACTCGTTAACAACGGCCGTTACTTCGGCTTCGACGTGACAAAGTTCCACTGCGCTCTCCTCGGCGGCCATTTTTTCCTTTTTACGATGCCGTAATTTGCAAACTTGGGCCATTCAAAGACGCAAAGCCGAGCTTTGTGAATATAAATTAATCGCCAATAAGGTATTACCACACTTGCAGGTGTAAAGCAAAACACGCGGTCGACAAAACCAGGGTCCGATCGTAAACAACTCGAAATAACTTCGTACAAGTTTTGAATGGTTATAGTAGACACAATGGACGTTAATATTTTTGAAAACGTCGGAAACCCCAAGCTGCTGGAGGCCAAAATGTCGGAGTTCTTGACTTTGTCTACGATCAGAACAGAAAAGTCAAAATGAGTCACGTGCCCTCACCTGATCTTGTGTGAGTCATAAATTAGCCAATCACAAGCCGTCATCAATCAGCCAGTCAAACACGGAACAAAGTTCGCAACAAAATTCTTGATTTTTTTGAATGTACGTTTTTTCAAAGATATGATATGATTTCTGAATACATTATAATATGTTAAGTTAAAAAACTATTCTAAAATAATTTACTTATTTAGTTTTTAAAAGAAGTTGTTACATATACAGTCAGACCCGTTGTTTTTTTCAGTTTTTGTCTTTTCCAAGCAAATGTAACTCTGATTTTTAACAGAGCAGGTTGAAGCCTGGAGTTGAAATGCATCATCAAATTTGTCAAATCAAAAATAGTAAAAATGCAAAGTTTCGATGAGATTGGCCGAAAATTGGCTTAAATGTGAATGTTTTAAGCTAAATATTTTTGCGCAATTTCTGAAAGAAAATGTATGGGTTTAGCATGATAACGAGGCTCGAAAGCCGATACCTTAAAATTCCCAAAATCAGCCCCGGGGCTTATATTTTTCAAAGACCCTTTTTGAGGGGATTATTTTTGCATT
>JAPEIX020299177.1:0-14558 GCA_026122405.2 Zoanthus sansibaricus
TCATCAAAACGGGTTTTTACTGATACTGATGAAGCAAAAAAAGTTGTTTAACAATTTTTTTATTTTGCTTTAGACATTCTGCATTGTTGCTTTTTCTGACCAACATGCCGAATAGAATGTTTTAGCTAAGCCATGATGCCAACATTTTGTTGCAAATAATGACACTTGCAATGTCGCTGTTACCTACATCTAATCATGTATTTGACCTCGAAGCAATTGTTTTTACTGAAGATAAAACTCATATGAGAAAAATAAAATGAAATTTCAAGTTCTATGGCTTAACATTCTACGAACGTTATTTTACTTAAAATCACTGTATTCAATGTCTTGGTTTGTAATGGTTCTTTTATTTTTTTCCTGAAAATGTAACAAATTAATTATGAGAGACATAACTGACTGCACAAGATTGCTTTAAAGCATTCTCAGGGAAGAATAAAGAAAGTTCAGTACAGAACGGTTGTAAAAGAAGAAAATGATTTAAGGTGAAGGTCATTAACCTTTAGTGGGCATCGCTGGTGCAATTGGTAAGATCGATCTTCTGACCACAAGGTCCCCAGTTTGATCCCGATTTTGCTAAGGGTTTAATCTTTGTGTCACCTTTTTTCCATCTTAGAAGCTAACTCAGCTTTCCATCCTTCCAGGGTAGGTAAATGATTACCAGTGTCTGCTGGGAGCTAACCCGCGATGGATTAGTGTCCCATCCAGGGAAAGTCAAACATTCTCATTCACTTAATACTACAGAAACTAGGGATAAGCACTGGTTCCATGCATGGGTTACTGGGCTTGTAAAAGATTTAGCTTATAACTGACTACACCAAGATTACTTAAAACATCTCAAGAATACAATGAAGAAAAATCAGTACAGAGCGATTGTAATCATAGAAGAAAACAATTTCAGGTGAATTGACCTGAATGTGACACCTGTGTATGACAGGGCACTGATGAATCAAGATACTTGAATAACAATCATGACAAGTATTTTAAAGTGCTTACCAGTTTACTAAGAAGAAAGTCTAGAGTCCCCTTTGTAAGGAGTGTTTTGCTTGATGCTCCTAAAAATAAAGAAAAATATTGATTAATTTTAGAAACGATTTGCTAGAGTTAGAAATAGTTAAGTAGACAAGAAACTAAAATCAAAATTGAAGAAAAAAAAACAGTAAACATTCTCACCTGCAAGTTTTTCAGCAAGACAACCTAGCACAATTGCCAGGTTGCGGCAGATGTATGGTACCATGGCTGCTTCACGTTTGTTTGCTTTTGTGTGAAATTTTAAAATTCTTAAGTCTTTGCTTAAATTTAAATGTGAAATCAGTTTCTGGATTGCATCCTGTTGGAAAAAAGAAATTACTGTGAAATAATTATCATTACTTGGATTAGAAAAAATTAATTCTCAAATATACACAATGACAGACAGTTTTTTCAGCCTTTGAAGACTACTTAAGTTGCTTTTAATGAGCCAGCTCATTCATGAAATAGGTTTTAGAAAATAACTCATGTAATGGGCAATATTTACATTGCAATTGGTTGAAATCCAACATATCAAGAATATTTGGTAATCTAGCAGTAATCACCACAGAAACATTCTATATTCTTGATATTTGTACTTGCTTATTGCAGCAACATCAAAGATTATTTGGACTTTTGTTAAGCCGAAGAAGGGAGGGGTAGTGAGGACACTTTTTGCCCCATGTGAGACCTAATCCAGAATTCGGGATCCGAGAATTTTAGCCTGTGGAATCCAGAATCCAGGACTTTGGAAACCAGGAACCAGCCCTTGGAATCTGGAATCCATGGACATGGAATCCGAAATCCACAGACATGGAATCCGGAATCCAGCCGCTTTTGCATCTTCGAATCCGGAATCCACAGTGTGGAATTTAGGATCCAAGGCTCTCTTGGATTACCTAACGTGGGCCGAACACTTTCATTTCTGTCTATGGTCCACAATTTCTGTCCACAAATTTCAGTCTATGATCTATTTCCATAGACATTTCTTCCTCACGATACTCATTCATTGCTTGTACATGTGCGTACATGAATAAGCTAAAAAAGGAAGATATTTTTGATCCAGGATACAAATAAATACTTTAAAACCTGTGATCAGCATGTTGGTTTTAACAGAGCTACGGACTTTCATGGCATTTATCAAGTGCGTTGATAAAAACTAAGGTAAATAGATTTTGAGTCTAAGAAATTGCAAGAATATCTGTTTGTTACAAAAGTATTGTAACTCTAGCAATTACAATTTGGAGTACAGCGCTCGAAATTGCAACTAACTGATCGCCAATACGACCAAAAATAAAGAGCTATCGACTAGATTTTCAGAACTACTCTCCAGCAGGTGAATAATGTTTTGTCCTGCAATGCAGTATAATTAGTGGGCAACTTTTGTATTTGAATTTTTATAAAATCAATCGGAACTGGTAGCTGGGATTTGAAAAATTAAATCTATCAACAGTTTTGAATGCCAAAAACATTAGTTTGGCAAAATAACTGAAGGCTTTTTCGGAGCTAGCATGGTTCCAGATAGAGATAAAGTAAAATTACATGGACATTGCACTAGGGGGCTTTCTTGTGCTGTTCCTCTCTTGTTATTTTTAATACAGAGTTTTTCTTGTATACAAAATAACATTTAAAATTATAATCTTCTTATCTAAGTCATGTATCAATTGAGTTGGCAACCAAAATTTATAATCCAGCAACATATTTTTCCTTTTAGGTTGCGGTCAGACAAGTGAGAGTTAGCGTGCTTGGCTGTGCTTGCTTGTGACGTCATTCACGTTTATGCTAGAAATTTGAGCAAGCTTAATGGGGTCACATTATAGTGTTGACCTTGCTTGGCTGTAAGGTGTTGACAAATAGATGCCTTTTTGGCTAAACACAAACACCAAAAAACATGGCAGACTTCAAGTCAATATTCCTTCTGAACTTAATATCTTATTTTCATTGTGCAGCAAGACAAAGGGCGATTGCTTTTCATAAAATAAGAATCTTTATCCTATTATATCAGCAGCTGATCCGGAACAGATTCCATACATGTATTAAGCTTCCATATGACGACCTTGTTACTGTTGGTATACTAACAATTTCAAAATAGGATGGTGCGATTCGATCGACCTTGGAGACTTGAACGACCAAATTTTAGTTGGCTTGAAGTAATATTCCACGACGTCAACCAAGACAAGACAAAGACAACATTATTACTGTAATCCTAACTTCAATAAACAAATGCTTTGTCAAATTAATCATAATTATATAACCTGACTTATCATTGCACTGACTAGGCAAACTCTGCTTACCCTTGTAGGAAGTGGACATTCATCCAATAACAAAGACACTACAGCAGATCCCAAAGAATCTTCCAGAGGAATTGCAAAGATGCAGGACTTGACAACATTTAACCAACCTTCATCTAAAGTTAAACAAAAATATTATTTTCGAGTGTTGAACAACTGTTTATGCTGAAAATTGTAAATTGATAGTAATTTAAAACATTAGTCATGAGAGGGGCTTTACTAGCTAGAGGATGGGTCTTGTAAAGATGATGGTCATTGGGGCTTATTATCTAGAGAAGATATTGCTTAGTAAAGGCAACGAATCAAACATGTTGGTTAAACATAATCAGACATTGATGGATGCAAAAAATGCTGGATGGTGATGGACGGTGTTGGACAATGTTGGATGAAATTTGACTTTTCATCTAACATCATCCAACATTTTGCTCAATACATGTGATCAAATTTATGGGTTCATGTACCAAAATTCAACATGACGATTTTTTTAAACACTCCAGCATCCAACATAATCCGACGACAATGTTTGACCAATACATTTAATTTGTTTCAATGGGCCTTAAAGAAAGGATGCTTAATATTAAAGAATTGGAGTGAGAGAGGTCTCAGAAAGGATAGGGCTTAGTAGACAGGGATTATGTTAGAGAGAAGAGGGTTTATTAGAGACAGGAGTAATTAGAAAGATAGGTCTAAAATGAGGAGTTTATAAGTGCAAGGGAGCTTATCGGAGAAAATAGGGCTAAATAGAGAGCTGGCTTATTATGAGGTAAAACAAATTAGAGACACCACAGAACTCAATAGATGGAAATGACAACATTTTAGAGAAAATAAAGCTTGTACAGAGTGCAAGAGGAGAAAGTGCTGCCTTTGCTCTAACATCTGCAAACAGTTAGACTTTCGCCTCTTCTCGGATTTAAGGACGTTAAACCGTAGGTCCAGTCTCTCGATACTCTATCGAGGGACTTAAAAGAACCCACACATTTGTCAAAAAGAGCAGGGTAGTGATCCCAGTGTTGTGGTCTGTCTTCTTCACGAGAGCATTTACGGTTATTAATATTTGTGAGCCGCTGTTGTGGACTATCTAAGACCCTCAACTGTCTGACCCTGTATATACTTGTAAACAGGTTCTGAGAAGCCCCCGATGATGGAGAACTTGTATATATTTGTATGTGTATATGTTGATTCGAGTGGAATGGACTAGAATTGTATCGGCATACAGAGGGACGTCCCAATACACAGTTCCTCTTTTGTTTTCATACATTGGCTTAGGTTTGGTTCGTGAGTATCATTGATCTACTTGGGTACCAAGATCTAGAGTTCTCAGAACTTCGAAGAACAATATCTTGAGAACGTTGTTATGTCTCTGTCGGTACTTTGTCTGTGCCAAAGCGATACACCCAGATAGAATATGCTGCACACTTCCTACAGGGTTCCTGCGTCTCAGAAGCTAACTAATTTAAGATTTTTTAATGCCGAAAGTCAAAATTTTAAGACCAGTTTTTTTAACAGACAAAAAAAATATCAGAGAAAGGAAACCTTAGTGGGATAACAAATTATACTTTTAAACACTTTCCATGAAAAGCAAGATTACATTTCCAAGAACATCTATAAACTTTATAACTGAATAACGGGTCTCTTCGGCAATGGCAGATTCAGAGTGCTGTGGTGCAGTTAATGCAATGGCGGTCAAAAACGTGAAAGACGCGAACGTCCCGTTTATGTATTGCTCACAATATGAAGAGAATAATCAATGTTGTGTCAAGATTTGGGTGCAAGAAAAATTCGCTTTCATTCGCATTACAGATTTAATGCCTCTTAAGACCTCAAAAAGAAAATCTAATAAATTTAAGACCTTTTTAAGGCCTTAAATCTGCAAAAAGCAAAATAAAGACTTTTAACGACATTTAATGACCCGCGGGAACCCTGTTCCTAGCAAACGAGGTTTACCACATAAACAACAGCTTTCATCGATGACTTGAGTTCTTTTCTTCCAGTTGTGATAAATCTTGGTGTATAACAGCTGCTGGTACGGTTATTGTAGACCTACTATGGTATGATTTGGTACGTTTTTCCATGTCATGAGCCAAGTAAAACATTTTTCTGGTTTTGCTCTCTCGTCATCCCATCTATTCTAAAATAGCTTTCCTTGCAATTTTTCTACCGACACAGTTGATTGGACTTCATGCTGGCAGGCTTTGTTGATAACCAGCTTGCCTTGGTAGCTTCAGCTGGGTTAGGGGAGGTTAACTGCAACTGCAGACCTAGCTCATCCACATATTTGGTAGCGTCTTTGATGATGGAATGGTGTCCCTTCCGCACAGCAAGCTATTCAAATGATCTTACGGCTGCCATTGTCGGATCAGCGTTGCTGTAAAGCTTTATTACTTCTTTGATATTGATATTTTTGTACTCCTTCTCAACAGACTCAAAATCTCTTTCGCCATATTTCCTTGAGGTGTAAAGAATTACCGTTGGACCCTGAGGGTGTTCTCTCCATTCTCCACGACGATCTTTCTTGTTTCTCTGTCATGCTGTTGGATAACTGCAATAGGCCAAGTCTGCATCCGCATGGGATACGTTAGCACTGGCAGAGCATACTTATTGGAAGCAATGACCTTTGACTAGACCAGATCATAGATAGCCTCTTGATAAAGGTTTTTACTGCAACCTCTAAGGCTTGCTCTACGCTGCTCCTGCTTCATCAATCCATATATTGCAAGCTGCTTTGGGTAGCAGACATGAAGTGTACCACTTATACATCGTATTCAGACTAATGATTGGGCGTTGGTTGTCAATTCTGAATTTACCAAGTTTAGGAATGAGTGCTGTTTTTCTTCCCAGAACCACAAGGGGAACTGGTATTTCTCAAAGTGTGCAGTGACCTTGATACTAATGATTATATCTTTGTGCAATACGGTTGTTTTTTTGCCACCAGAAGTTGGCAATACCGTGGGGACTGGAGAGCTCCAGTTTTTCTTTCTATTAATGAACTTAGGGACTTGTTAGCTTCCAGTCATCTCTAGGTACCTCCTGCACAACATACTTCATCGCCTTTCTTATTTTTTCGAACATTCTGCTCATGTGTCTCCACTTCCTTCTTCTTCCCAAAGCCTTCTCCAAAAGCTACTCGCTTCCTCAATATTTGTAAACTTGTTGCCATTGTCTAGTGTCTTTTGAGTTACTTTGTTGTCATACTTTGGTCTTTCACTATCCGTCTGACTTTCCTGAATGGAAAGAATGGTCAAAGATACACAGCCGGGGTCTTGATGGAATTTCTGGTTAAGCTTTCTTGCTTCTTCTAGGTTCTTTTCATGCCAAAAAGCTCTCTTTAATTTACGTAGCTTTGATTTTTCCCGCTCTATGTAATCGATTAAATCGGCGACCGATAGAGACTTACAATTTCTCAAGAATTTAATTCGGTTCTTTATGCCTTTATTAGTTAGTTTAACTTTTTCCATCTCAGCTTTGGTGATTGAAATTATCTTTCTTATTTCACCAGCTTGTGCTTCGTACTTTTCCTTCATCAACTCAATTACTCTTTTTATTTTATTGGCCTTTGTCCCATCCTTCACTTTTTTTCCATCCTTTCATTACTAAAAATGTAATCAAAACAGAGGTGAAACAATTTGCTAGCCAAAGAAATGCGAAGGGTTTCTGAGAGGGATCAAGTGCGTTGTTTACATCACTTCTCTTCATAAGCTCTTCAACAGCTTCATTAATATTAGTGATATATAATCGATATTAAAATCCCTTGGGTCCGCCGCCACTGAAGCAAAAATCACTTTCGCTGCTTGAATGTTTCTCGTCTCCATATATAGATGAGTTGCTTTCACTTGCGACTTTGTTCTATGGATATTTCGCGAAGATGTTGTGTTGTTCTTGAATTTATAATTATCTTAATTTAATTCTTCACTAATCGGCTCTGAATTGCAAACATTCAATTGAAGTAAATCGGTCCCCTTACTCGATTCCTCCCTAACTGTTTTGCCAGCATTTCCAAACGATTTTATTTTTGCTGCTTGATCACGGAGATTTTTTGTTGTGATATCTAAATCAGCGAACTTGCTATTTTCATTTGTCCTTCATAATTGCCATATACCCTTTGTTCCTTTTATACGGTTTTTTTGTCGGATCTGCATATTGTACTAAATCCTTGGCTCATCCTCAACATTCCAATAGTACTGTGTTCATTTCCTCAGTCCACTTTATGCAAATTTTGCGTTGCGTCTTAGTAATTTGTTCTGTTGTTAAAAGCCAAACATGCTGCATGTGAATTGTAATATCGAGTCTAAGTTAAACTTGAAAGTAAAAGTTGATTCAGTCGTATTCAGAGACACCAGTCAATTTGGAAAAGTTTCAAAACCTGTTGCGGAGCACCTTCGAGGGCTGTCTGGACAAGCTTTGATTCTCTGAAATAGGGCTTGCTTTGGAAACGGAACGTTTTAAGTAGAGATTACAAGACAACATCCGTGCAACTTGCCGCCGTTATTATCATTTTATTATTATTATTATTATTATCATTATTATTATTATTAAAAATAGATTTAAAAATAGCCTTTTTATAAAATTTCTATTTAGTCAATTTTATTACAGTACAAAAAAACTTGCAATGACTGATCTTACAGTTCGTGAATAATAAAAGCTGGCTTGGCTTTACTGATTAATGGACAGTCGAAATAATGCATACACAGCCAAACTTTTAATATTCACGTTGTATTCATGATCAGCCATTGGACGTTTTTTTATGACAAATGTTTTACTTTGATGTTACTTCCGACTGATCACGAACTTTTGGTCCAACGTTGGCAAGAGTATTGATCGTATACAAGGTTCTGTACTGATTTGTACCAACGTATTTCAATTTCCAATTTATTACATTATATGACAAAACAACAGTTACAATAAAAAATTACTGACAGAAGTTTCATATAGTTTCGCTAGGATAGAACAATGCTCATAGATCTCTATAATAGAAATAATGTCTTGCTAACATCAATACACACATTATCTATGGCAGCTGGGTTTATACTAATTGACAGCTAGAGATTGGAACTAAATTTACTAAATTTACGCGTTCGAATTTGGTGGGGCTGACAGACATAAATGATGTCTCTGCCTGATAATTTAGCTAAGAATTGCAACAATAAGCACAGTGCAAGGTTTCTATTTACTTTGTGATGTCAAAGGCAACTGTTCTGAGCCTGCAATAAAATGCAATATTGCACCCAACTGAAAATTTTACAAACCGATTTTGTATTAACGTTTTCAAAATACAGATTAGTAGATTTCAGCTTCCTGTTAATTCGGATGACTCAAAATATTTAATGTGCAACTAGCCTTCTTCTTGTTTCTGTTTTCAACTTTTTGTTATACAATTTTTTCCATGGTAGTACTTTGAAATTCAAAAAGGATTCATCCATATTCATTCATGACTGCGTACTGAAGTCAAGAAGATTGGGAATAACCGCGAATATCATCTTATTCTAAATTATTTACCTTAGGACAACAATCAAGACGATTGAGGGTGAATATTTAATAAACAATTTCGTTGAATGCTGTCATCTTCTGAATTGAAAAGCTATATAAGATAATGCTTTTTGCTTCGAATAGCGCCGTTCTAATTTGGCATTGGATATTATTATGTACTTTATGCCAGACTGACATATAGTTGCCTTTCATATGTGTCCTTAACAAGTAAGTATATACTGTCCCGTTCATAGAGAGATCCTACATCATTTGCAGCTATTTCCATTCCCCCGTGGACGTCGCTTTGAAGGAAGAACTTTCTCGACTTTCAAAATAATATGAAAAACAAATATTAGTAGACCATCTTAGAGCTCGATTACTATTTCTCCCGTTGCCAGTTTCAACACTTCAATTTGAAGACATAAATTGTCATTCAGCGTCGCTCAAGGGAGGCATTAGTACCACATTTCAGAATTTTCAACACTCAAAGGAAAGGCATAGCAGTTGTTGGAATATATTTATGTTTTTAAAACTTCCATGTCCAAATATAAGCTCATATAATTCTTTATGGAACTTTACAACTTAGTTAACTAAAGTTCAGTAGAAAGAAAGTGTCCTTTAAGTTGAATGCTAACAAGATTTCTAAGTCACTGATGGGAATCGTCACGTTTAATATAACACGTTTTTAAAATATAACAGGATACGGAACCAATCAAGTTTCTTTGTACAGGTTAATATACATGTATTACATGAATCCACTGCTCTAATAAACATGGTTTTAGAGTTGAATTTCTAGCCAATGCACTTATTCAAATAGTCACGCTTGAAGTAAATTAGTTAATTTTAGGTTCTAAACTTTTCCACCTTTGGTATGAAACGGAGAGCTGAACCGTGCTGCTTCGAAGTATTTAAATGTAATATCTTTGAATATTTAATAGATACGAATAGAATAAGGACATATTTTTCAGACTTAGAGCAACTTATGCATTCATGCTTTTGAAATGATTTTAAAGATGTATACAGAATAAATTTATGACTCTATTGCAGGTCACGTTGCATATCTAATAGGCACTTCCCAAGAACGACATGCATACCCGAACAAAACAATTAAATACCAAACGTTTGACTTTGAAACTACTTTGACTGTAACACAGTTTACCCTCTTAAGCTAATTGAATTACCTTAGAGGCCATTAAAGGTATATAAAAATAGAAAAATAGTCCCGTAGAAAGTTCCGTAGAAGTTGAGGTCAACGATTGACTGCCTCACTTTAGCCTGAACAGAGCCCCATAACGGTTTGAAGATACCGAATACAGTTTCTGGAACTCGTCAGGCTAAGACGTTCGAAGTATCTCGCTTACCTTTCGCTGTTCCGAAACGTTGTAGATAATACAAACGAGAAATGTTCCAAAATTAATTGATAGCAACAGACGCTACAAATGTCTGCAGTTATTTAGAGTTGAACTGGAGAAGTCACCATCCAACTAGAAGAGCTTAACAGAGTTTCGAGATCCTGCCAGAACCGGATAAATCAATCGCTAAAGAGAATCGAGACAATCATTTTGATCCCTGTCACTTATTTAGGTTCTGGGTCTTGTGACTACTTTTTTGAAGCCTGTTTATTGGTCTTCTTGCTAACTATATTGTCTTGATACGGCAAAACTTTTAATTTTTTCTTATCGGAATGTTTTGCCAGATTGACGTTTGACATTTTTGTTCAATTTGATTTGCAATATTGCATGCAGATCTCGAGTGGTTCTGTTTCTTAAAGTAAGGTTTGTGGCGCCAGGTTGATTTGCTCAATTCCTAAAGTTTTCTTAAAGGTTGATTTCTTATGTTTTTATTTTGTTTTAAGAATGCAATCTCGAATGAGCTCGTAAAGCTTTGGAACACAAACTTTATCCCAGATTCCTGAATGTACTTTTTAAAGTGTCACATTGGGGGATATAGACAATACGAATTAGATGAGTGATTCTGCCAAAGCGTCTGTCTTGCTTTGCTGGTTGCATTAATTCCTGTGGATTATATAAGTAAATCTTCCATAGGCAGGTCACTTCGATCTGGCCTACTTCGCCAGATTAGGCTTCACATCAAAAATCGCTTTTAGGACGCTTCAAAAAATTGCTTTTTCTTTCGAAGGGCGCTTTGGTAATTTTAGCATATCGTGACACAGTTGACCGACAGTTATTTAAGTATTATATAACAAACTAAATTATTAATCCTAAAAAGTTTCCAAGTTACAAAACGTTACTTTCTCTGATGCTTCATAATTTATTATTTTCTCTGCTCATAAAGTAATATAAGCTAACAACAGTCAGTTTGCACTAGAAGTGCAGAAATTTTGCTGAGGTCTTGCCAGGCGTTGGCATCCGGTCCGATAATGTGTTATTGTTATTATAAAATCACGTTCCGCTACTGTGCACAGCTTATGACTTTTTAGCATTCGCTTTGCATATAAATGTGGTCTCTTGTTTGGTTGTGTCTATGTTTATTGTGAATGGGTTCAACCCAAATGAATAACCCCATCTCCTTTGTATCTAATACAGGCCAATTCAAACACGTCGGAATGCTACCAGAGCCCTAAGTCAAACTATCCGTTTATCTCTCAATTATCATGAGCCAACAAAAAAACCCGTCTTCGTCGAGCGGCGATTCTGCTGAACATGGGGAAACGAGCTATCAAGCGTTCGCTGGCGAATCATCCGTGAGCAAAAGTACAACAACTTACAGGCCAGGTTTGTCATCGTACACTCGTGTAACAAGATCGAAGACGGGATACTTTGACGATCACGACTTGACCTTGAAGAAGTTCGAAGATGCGAGAGACACTTTCACAGATCTTGAAGCTGCATACAAAAAGTTTAATCTGCGGATAAAAACTCTTAAAGATGAGCATAAACATGAGGTAAGTGACGCAATTGTTCAAGTTTCAAACTACTAGCTGTTTAGTTTGGCCAGGTTATGGTTATTGCTACTGAATCAGATGCCTGATGGTACAATTTTCAGTTCGTTTAATTAGCTTGTTGGGCACCACATTTGTTCTGGTACTTGACTCGGAATGGACGAAAATCAAAGTTTGTCAATACTTGTTATTAGATTAGTTTATCACACAATGACAGCTCACTAAAATTCTAATAACCGGTATAAGACTTACATATTTTCGATTTTTTATAAATAACATGAAGAGTTTTAATACGTATGGAGGCAGAACTGTGAATATATATCAGCAAGCAAGGTCTCGTTGCTTCTAGAATACAAATTTTAGGATAAAAGCAAAACATGATTTTTGGTCGGGCTTTCTTGTTGATATTTGAAAAAAAAGTTTCAAGCAATATTGAATGTTTTTAAAAGGTCTTTTCAACTGACTTAACTGATTTGAATTCTCTTCTATTTGTGTGATTTGAAAACTGGCGCTATCTAGGTTCTGATTTTCTTGTCACGCAAGGGCCGAACGCATTAAGATAGAATATTGTGTTGATTTACACATGAATAAGTACATTATATTAGTAGCACTATAAGCAATAGCATTATCTGTTTATTATCAGTAGTATTACAAGCAATAGTAGTACTATGATATCTGTACACACTTTACTTTTTATAAGAATTGTACTTTTTTCCCGAGCGTCGCGGTTATTAAAATGTTGACAATTTGAGACTTATATAATTCTTAGATAATAGTCACAAAATATTGACATAATAATTTCGCTTAAAAAAATTTTTGATATATAAAAAAAAGGCTTGTTGAAAACATTAAATGGTGGGTAAAATAAACGGTTTCGACTGAAGATGACTTAACAGTCGAAAACGTTTATTTTCCCGACCATTTGATATTTTCAACAAGACTTTTTTTATTATATAACAGTCTCAAAATAGGTCCTTAATGATTTGTTGAGGCAATGAAACCAGAGATGTATGTAAAATGTTATAATTTCAAACTTTATTAAATTGAGTGACCTGAAGTAAGTCCTTACATTGCAAGAAAAATATGTTCTGCAGACGGAAGAGAAATAGTTAAGTAAAAATATTTTTTGTCATTTTTGATCTATCAAAACACATTTATGGTCTCCACGAAAACTAGCTGTATATAGAAGAGGTTTCTGTGCTGGTTGAGTGATTGAGCCTCAATATGATTCTTAGAAAATAAAATTTCCAAAATCTAAGCCTCGTGATTTTTATAAACTGGATTATTATAAAAAAAAGTGTGTAGCAGTACTAAATAGTATCACTATAAACCTAGTAACGGTCTAACACGCATCCTGCATTCTGATTGGCTAATCTACTAGAGGTCGATTTGTGATGGCTTACTAGTAGAGAAAAGATGGCGGATCAGAGTAGTAATTAGCCCCGTCTTGCTATCATAAGCAGAGGATTTCATTGATAATTTAATTTGTATATTCTTTCTTGACTGATTAGTAGGTTTTATACTAAAACAATTAAACCTCTCATCCTCATGAACTACGAGTTTGAATAGTCCATTCGGCCTACGGCCTCGTTGGCTATTGACCTGTAGTCCATTGCATTCGTCCTTCAGGTCTAATTTTTAATTATGTACTATGATAGCATCCGTTTCGGTGCCGTTGCAGGCGTCTAGAGTGCCCGACACACGGTGGTGCAGAGCATATATTGTAAATACGGTGGTAAAATTGATAAAAACGGGAGTAAAAACTATAAAAACTATAAAGTTGTTACTGCAGTTTCACGCTCTGTAACATTCACAGTACCATTGTGTTATCAGTAGTACTGGTGCATTATGGTACAGGAAGTGGTGAGAATAGCTAAAAGTGGCTTTGTAAAACAATGTTGCAAGAATGTAACATAAAAAACAAGGTGACGTACGCTGTACAATATGTGCTCCATATTGTTACAGAGACTAATGACGTGACGAGTTTAAACGAAAAGCAGAAAGAACAATCGGCACTTATCTTCATCAATCCCTAGTGTTTATTACAGTAAAATGCACGGTTCATGATGTTTTATTTGTTGATATATATTACAATATAGTAGAACATAGTACAAAACAGTACAATATAGTATAACATAGTATTATATATTACAATACAGTTCAATATAGTACAATTCTTTTATAAAACAATAGTAGCAGTGTTAAATATGTAGTACTAATGGGGTTAGGAAAACCAGTATTTAATAGTATTTGTAATAGTACTTGTAGATTTGACTTAATAGTATTTATATTATGAATATTAAGATTAGTATTTAATTTTATTGCTACCAATACAATACTACTACTACTACTTCTTCTTCTTCTTCTTCTTCTTCTTCTTCTTCTTTTTCCTCTTCTTCTTTTTCCTCTTCTTCTTCTTCTTCTTCTTCTTCTTCTTCTTCTTCTTTTTCTTCTACTTCTTCTTCTTATTTGTTGACCGCCTAAAATTCCTTAAAATTTGTCAAATATACTTTGGGAAAACACATTTGAGTCCTTTTTTATCTTTTTATCTTCCTTTTTTATCTTTTTTCTCATACATGTTTCGGGGTGCCTCTATATAATTGTCAGTGCGCTGATTTGTAGTTTATCGGACTACTTTGAAACATATAAAGACAAAGCTTATTCTTAAGCTATTTATTCATTAAAATATTCGTATGGCTGCATCGCGCCTGTTTGGGTTTTGATCTTTATGTGTTTTTAACTAAATTGTGATGTTTACGTGACGGTAAGCATCGGCGCTGCACTTTTCCCTTTCGTTAAGCGGTCCCTAGTACTACACTCTTTTTTTTATTAAGAACAAACTTAATAAGAACATTGAGGCTGAAATCGCTCGAAAAATAAGAACAATTTAAGAACAA
>JAPEIX020299663.1:0-14557 GCA_026122405.2 Zoanthus sansibaricus
TAGAAAAACACTTAGGAACACAACAATTATGAGGCATTATCAAGGAAAGTATATAAACTGTTCAATACTTACAAATTAAATAAAGAATAGCATTGCCTGTAAAATCAGCCATATCCCCAGTTTCCAATCCCCATCGGCTGGCGCCATTTTGGAGAAGGGTCTATTGTTTGTAAAAGAGATCAATCTCCCTCAACAGTAATTACAACTGATATGCTGTTTATAGGTTTGAAGAGTGGAGTGAAAGGTGCTGTCTTTGATGTAAAGTTGATGGAGATAGTTTCCTTCTAACTCAAAGTTTTTGTGGCGAGAAAATACGGAAACCTTTTTAACAGCCAAAGACGGACTGACAACTTTCCAGAGTGAAACTTCAGTTATCGTTTTGCCTTGAAAGCTGTTGTTTTGGTCGCGGTACACTGCATCCTAAAGTAGTGAGTGAACTTATTATAACTTTCAGTCCTTTCTTGGTCAAAAAGAATTTATTTGTCAACCTTTGTATATTTCATATCCACAATTGATGGTTTTCTGTTTTATATGCAATTTTCGGTTTTGCTAACTTACACTTTTTGAACGTTTACGTGTTTTACTAGGTTAATAATATTTAAATGAATTGTCTGATTCTGATATGAATGTTTGAAATCAAGTACTTTATTATTATGTTGTTACAGACACTAAATATAGCTGTATGACTGTAGATAAAGTCGCTTTAAGTTACTGATGTAACTTCAAACAAATTCGAAATTAAAACTACATTTTAGAATCAGAATATTTTTTGTGTTCATTTGTACGTTGGTTCGTAATATACCTTATTTGCAAGATAAAATACTTTTAAAAATATTGCTATTAAAAGATTGGCATCAAAGCTTTATAAGTTCTGTCATGAATAATTTAGTTGCTTTGAGCTTGATGAAGATTTTTCCGAAACTTCTCAATATTGTCTAATTAATTGCCGATCACACAGCTTTTCCAAAAAGCATTTCAGCAGTTGATAAATGCGGCTCATTATGTGCTTTGAATGCTTAAAATCCACTTTTTTCTACAATCTCGATACCGACCTAGATTTGACCACTAAAATTTTTTTGCTTTATGTTTTGTTGCCTTTGAACCAGACATAAACGCATAAACGTCTTCACTCGTGTCAATTTGACTCGCTACAAAGACAAAGACATTTTCCCTGCCATCCTACCCTGATGTCTGTCGGCATTGTTGTAGGCATGCGTACTGGATAACTTTGTGAAATGATGTTGGTGGTGGTGCTGTTAGTGTTAGTACCAATATTCTAAGGAAGATTCATGAATTACAATTATTTCACAGGGAGATAGAGGTGATGCAGGACCAATCGGTCCTGCTGGTCCTCCTGGAGAAGGCTTTGTAAGTGAACTTACTTGTTCTTCTAATTTGTTTTGTTCAGCTAATTTTTCTTGTTCTTCTTGGTCTTGTTCTTGTTGTTTTTGTTTTTGTTTTTCCTCTTTTTCTCTTCTTGTTGTTGCCCTTTTTTATTTTTATTCTTCTTTTTTCCATTTTTTCTTTCTCTTCTCCTCTTCGACAGTAAAATAATCACAACCCTCTCGATGTGTACATACTAATGAATTACTTCCAATGATAGGGCCTTCCTGGAGCGACTGGTCCTCCTGGGCCTCAAGGCGTCAAAGGAGACAAGGTATGTTACTGAAATCTTCGAATGATTTCTTTATTGTTGTTTTTATTTCGCTTAGTACACATTTTTGAGAATCTGAATTAGCTGCATGTTTAGGAAAGCTGCAGCATTTGAAACCATTTAATGGGGTTTACCTCACTGTACGGTATAAACCTGTGAAGTTCACGGGTGACGTAGAACAAAGAAAACCATAAAGTCAAAACATAATAGTAACAAAACAAAGGAAAAACTTCATAGGTTCTTACACTGAGAATAAGCAGTGTAATGTGTTTGTTTAGTTATAAATTCCAATTAACCATTGTTAATAGTTTGTTTTTTACCGTGATTTAGGGTCCGATAGGTAGAGTAGGAATGCTAGGCCCTGATGGTGCAAGAGGCCTCAAGGTAAGCTAAACTAAAGGCAAATAATTTATGAAGTCATTATTAACAATTTGCCTCATTGGCATACAGTTCAAGTTGAGAATGAAAAAAGATAAATATGATTTGATTTTAAAATTAAGAAAGCTTGTCAAGCTCCATAAGATCACAAGAATAGTATTTAACTTAAGTTTGATTTACAAAGCCTTTTTTAATTAGAAATCCTGTTTTTTGTAACCTTAAATTAAAAATAAAGGAGTACATACCATTAAGGGAAACAGTACAAACAAATTAGCTTGCTTTCGCTTATTGCCGAGTTTTGTAACGTCAACGTTCTACCTTTTTGCATCTATTCAATTTTCCGGAAATAATTAAAGGTCATTTTCTTTAAACGACATATTCATCGTTCATTAGTTGTGATTACGCGAAACGTGGAATCAATTATTGTCAGAATATGAAAATTTTTCATCACTTACTCAGATGTAGACAACTCGATACGCCAATTCTGATTTTTTTTTCCAGTATTTTCGTTACATTTCCAACATATTTAACAGGAAGCACACGTGTAACCGAGTCAAATTGACACGAGTGAAGACGTTGAAGTCAAAGAGTTTGCTTTTATTCCTCTAGACGTTTGATTTTCGATTATCTTACGTCACATAGGGCTTATAAAATAATTTAAAAAAAAGATATAAAATACTTAATAACAACTTCCCTAAATGGTTGTTTTGACTGTCATGTTACCCCATTCCTTAGTTATGAATACGCATTTAAATCCCCAACTCTGATCACTGAGCCACGCTGCCTCAAGTAAGCCTTTTGCGAATAATATTTCTTAAGAACGAAACGTGTACTGAATCAATCAAATCAATCAAACCTACATTGTATGAGCTCTCGTTTCACCAAAATATGATTCCAAGTTATACCTAAACTAAGCTTTTAGAAACATCACCAGTAGAAGATTTTATGCGTCCATAATCAACCAAAACACTAGTAGGTTCCTGATGATTTCTACTTTATTAGTTGGCTGTCTTGTTATAGACAGTTGTAACACTAGTAGGTCCTGATGATTTCTACTTTATCAGTTCGCTGTCTTGTTATGTTCTTGTTATAGACTCTAATTATCTTTAAATTGCTGTGAATGAATTCACGACTGGTTTACATTTTCCTTTGATTTAATAGGGAGTAAAAGGCTACCAAGGTGACCAAGGTTACATTGGGGCTTCAGGAGGAGAAGTATGCATTCTGTTTCCAATCATTGTACAGTTCTTATTAATTTTTAGCGCTGTCATCAATTGAGGTCAGACATGCGCAATAGAAACGGTGTGGTGCCCGGTATCTAATTTACAAAATATTTTTTACAAATGTTTGTTTTGAAACGTTGACGCAGCGTTTAATCATTATATTTACAATGACGTTGATTATCATTATGATGATAAAATTAGTTATTATCTCCATTATTATTATTATTATTGTTATTATTGTTTTTGTTGTTATTATTATTATTAATAACAACTTAAGTAATATCGCATTTAAAGTCATGGTATGTGCAACAGCGATAAAGGCACAAATAAGAAATGCATCTGGTAAAGGTGCCTGGAAATACTGTTGTGTTTACGAAAATTGATTTCCTTTTTAAAAGTTAAAGCGGGTCCGAAGTCCACTTTTACAAGTACTTGTTAGGGAGGTATAAGAAAGTAATGAGTTATTAATATTTAAATGTAAAATATTTAACAAAATTAGCCTTTTTAAGTTGTAGTTTATAACCTGAAGGACAAAAGCAGGAAGATTGACAAGAATTGCTCACTACAAAAATGAGTAGTGTTTTGGGTACTAGAATTGTTGCGTGCGGTTGGACAAGTCTTTGGGTAGATAACTTCAGAAACAATCTTTTACTCTTGATAGTTAAAAACATAAAATGTCCGATTCATCCAAAATACTGTTCGTGTGTGTTAAATGTATAAAAGTGTGATGTTGATTCATTGACTTAAGCAGTTCTGTCTATCCAAACAAGCTACCCAGGCCCTCGCGGTCATTTTACTTGTTATTGTGGACAATTCCACAAACGAGAAAAAACAAGGAAGAAGCTGTTAGATGAGCAACAACGTTTTTACTATGTACTAGACAGCAGAATGAAAATTCTAAGTCAGTAAAGCTGTTAAATAAAATTAACTGAACTTTATCTGATTAAAGCACTTCATTCCATCTCCTCTCTTGAAAACAAGAAAGGCAGTTTAACGAGGCAGTAACCGTTAAAAAATTTTCGCTAATATTGTTTGCAATAAAAAATTCTCGAAAAAAAATTAGAAGCTTATAATTTTAACCACTAGAAGATTGCATGTACTTTTTTTAAAGTAGAGTTAAGTGTCTCGGAGAGTTCTTGTTTCTCAGCATATCAGTGTTGTACCTGCCCTAACGTTAAACTGTAGAAAACACAAATCATCCTAACTAAACTCGGCTCTAAGGTTTGGCCAGAACCTTCACGCATGTGCACAACCGGCTTCACCCGAGTACCTGCAATGCAAGCAGCTGAAGCAACCGTGGAAAGCTGTTTCGCCCTTATTAGGATTCATCTGTATTGTAATAGAACGCCAAGGCTTACCCCTGGGGGGTAAGCTACCTTTGCTAGTTCTTTTTAGCAGCTGTTTTGAGAGCTTGGTTGGGATATTCTTTCTACAGTTTTACACCTAATGTTAGAGTTGTATTGCATACTTGAATAGTAGTAAAAACAATGGAATAATATTACATTAAAAAGGTTACTAGCTAAAGCCCTTTTCTGTTTGCAGCTGGTGCTCTTGTCGTCAGAACTAATACCTTGAGTGCTGGACAAAGAAGATTCACAAGTGTATTTTCTATTCTTTTTGCTTCTATAGGGTGACAGAGGGAGGCCTGGAAAACATGGATACAAGGGGTTCAAAGGGCCACAGGTATGCTAATAATATTTATACTATATTGCCGACAGAAAATCCAGGCCAAAAGGCCGAAGCTGCGAAGCGGCAGCTTTATATTTCTACGTAATATAGGATAACAAAAGAATTTACAATAGCTAATCAAAAAGCCATCAGTAAAAATGTCTTGCCAATCAGATCGTCAACTATTTGTGCTTGACCCTTGACTGTGTGCGGAAAATATATTGGTGGTGTAGCTTTTCTTAGACGACAGTTTTAGTGGAATCTGTGTTTAAAAAATGCAAACATATCTAAAAGTGACACTATTCAAATTTCTCTAAAAACTGCTTTTTCCCAGCAGATTTCCCTCGTTTTGATTTCATCGCTAATTTAGGGGAAAAAAATAACTACTCCTGGCTTTGGTTGATTGTTTGCAGTGTGTGGATGATGTTATGATCACTCCTGGCTTTGATTGATTGATTGCAGTGTGTGGATGATGTTTACTCCTGGCTTTGATTGATTGTTTGCAGTGTGTGGATGATGTTTACTCCTGGCTTTGATTGATTGTTTACAGTGTGTGGATGATGTTTACTCCTGGCTCTGATTGATTGTTTGCATTTCTAAATAAGTGTTGTTTTATTATAAAGATAAGCGAGTTTTGGAAACTGTTTTTGTGATTGTTTTATTAGGGACCTAAAGGCAAACCAGGTCCTCTGGGAATGACTGGTCTGCGAGGTCGAGAGGTGAGTCAGTGCTTCATCAGAGATTGTCTTGAACTTAATTACTCCCATAGGTTTTTGTCCCAGATGCCAAAACCCGAGAAGGCATAATAGAATCCCCCCTCTCGTAGAGAGAGTAAGAAAGAGAAATAGCTCTGTAGGCTATAAAAATTTCGCTTTAGAGTCATTCAGCCTGTTTTTTCAAAACGCACCAGTGTCCTTTTTTATTATATACTCTGTATTTACCTTTAGTTGTTACTGAATATCCATAACTTTCTAAGTACCAGCTGTCCGATACTGATTTATCATCGTTATGCTTTACTGAGTATCTGTTTGCTTGATACCCGATCTCTAGAATCACCAATTCAAGGTTTATTATAAACTCTCATGCAGTAAACCGATGTATAATGTTTTTTTTCTGTAGGGTGAAACAGGTCCTCTCGGTTCACCTGGTTTTGGTGGAATCCCGGGCAATGAGGTACGCGTAAAAAGGTTTCCTCTGTTCTTTTTTGTTTGTTTGATTGTTTGTTTGTTTTTTATTTCGCGAGAGAAGAATCCACAGGCGAGAATCGGAATGGAAGAAGAAGAAAAAGGAGAAGAAGAAGAGCTTTATTGTACCACATATTAAATAGCTGAATTTACACAGTGTTGTTATATTACAGATTTAGGGGTACCAGCTTCTAAAAATAACTTAGTAGCTAAAAATACTTGGATGTTGATTTACACAGATGAATTTACCATGAATCTTGTTTTTGGGTCGGGGTTTGTTTATTTATACAGTTTATTCTAGAAAAATAATAAAGTAGAAACAGATTGATATTTGCAAACTCTGAACATTATGTACAACAAATAAACTTTGTAATGTGAAATAAAATCTACACATACCACACAAAATCTACACATACCATACAAGATCTACACATAACACACAAGATAATGGCCGTGGGGGAAAAGTGTAACAATAGAAAGTGTGTAACAACAGAAAGTATCTTTGTTCTGTCATATTACTGCTTATCTCATGGATTTAAAGTCTTTGTTAATAATTTTTAGTTGCTAGATCATGTTTGTCGTATAAAGTCAAGGGAGTTAGGTATTAAAATCATTCTACGAGCATCCACAGTACGTACGCCTTTGCTAGTAGTAGTTCAAATGTATTCACATTTTTCAAGTGAATATGTGTCAAGGGTTTTCTGCTTTTTAGCAATCACCTGTCTTAACGATATTTATTCTTTATAATAAAGGGATCCTATGTGTTAGTGTAAATGTTGTTCTGATTTTAACATTCGCATTTTAACATTGTGTTTATTATATTGCACAGGGTATCAGTGGTTATAAGGTAGGTGATAAGTGTAATGGTAACATTGTAAATCTCAGTTCCTATTGTTACTTTCTTGAATATTGTTTTTTGTTGGAGTATTTTTTTTGAATCCTTAGAATATTTTTTTTTTGTTTACAAATAGATTAATAAATGTTTGTAAACAAATAAAACAAAATAGGTGGGTTAGTAGATAAGTCGGTAACTTGGTCAGTAAGTAGATAAATAGATGTAAGTAAATAGGTTAGTTGTTAAGTAGGTAAGTAGGTAGATCGATAGCAAGGTAGGTTAGGTAAATAGTTAGATAGCAGGGTAGATAAGTAGATAGGTACATATAGGTAAATCGGTTGGTCGTTTATTTGGTATGTTAAAATTCACATCGGTGTAAAAACAATTATACATAAAAAAAACCTTATTAAGTTTTACACCGTCGAAGAAGAGAAGTGAACACTGACGTTTCTGACGATAGGCAAATAGGTGGTTTGTTAAATAGTTAAATAGAGAGATACATAGGATGGTTAGAAGTTTAAAGGTAAATATAGATAATTATGTAGTTATGATAGGTAACTAAATAGATACTTGTGCCAATTCAGACAAGGGTTCTGCTCAACATTCTACTCACAAAAAAGGTAGATACCTAGAAAGGTAGATAGGAATTTAGATAGGTTTGTTTGTAGGAAGATAGGCTAATAAGTATGTAAGTACATAGGTTGATAGGCTAATAGCTAGGAAGAAAAGTAGTTAAGTTCGGTAGGTAGGTAAATAGATCGGTAAGTGGTAGGTAGGTAGATAGGTAATTACTCGTATTAAGTAGATAGGTCTGTAGGTAGCTATTGTTATTCAAAAAGAAACAAATGTGTAACCTTTAAAGTTCTATGTTCTATCTAATTGACTTTTTTTTCTTTTTGGCGACAGGGATTCAAGGGCCCAAGGGTATGTACTAAAGGCCTTTTCCAAGACTAATTATATCATTCACGTTGTATTGTGAATTGATTGTTCTTTGCATTAAGCCGTTATAGGGTATAGCGTGATAGTCGATAACCATTTAAAGTTATTTTAATTAGAACTTATTTGTGTTCGTTTTAAGGAATAATAATGGACCGGCGTCTCATCTTATTAAAGCAACTAAACTTTTCTGTATTAAGAAATGGGTTTTTGAGGCATTTTTCTGGGAAACTGAATTGTAAAAATAGGTATTTATGATTTTTTTAAAGCCAGTAAAATTAATTTTAGCTTCTAACCTTAGACGAATTAGTGTTTTGGCAAGACGGAGTCAAAAATACTACAAAGCAATGAACCACTAGGCTTTCTCGAAAACTGATTTTGCTTAGAAGACCGGCGTTTGATTAAATGAATGTGATACTAACATGTACATACCTACATACTTTTGGTTTTCTAAATTTTATCAGTGGTAAAGTATCGTGCAAAAGTACTTTGGTCTCAAAAATCTTAGAAATATCTCTGTCAAGCAAAAAATTGCCATACTTAAAGCCGGGTGAAGAATATTTCATTGCTATATTAGTACTTTAGAAAAATGCTTTTAAGTAAAGATATTTATACCTTTTTCTGTTTCATTTTCAGGGAATCGAGGGAACGATGGTATGATTTAATAAGCTCTTCCTGATTTATGTTTTGTCCACTTTTGACATATTTGTTAACATTGAGCTTCTTGTCTTCCCAAGGTTTAAAGTGCTACTATGATTTACCCTTTGATTTTTTTAGGTGTATCAGAAGGATTTCCATAAAAGAATAAAAACGCACTTTACTGTTTGCAATTATCTGTATTAGCTCTGGAGATATTAAAGTTTAAAATTGTGTTAAATGTGCAAATGAAATGCCTGATGACATCATATACTTATCCCAATTTTATATCAAGTGTATAAATAAAGCTATCTATGTCAAGTTGCAACACAAACCATTAAAACTTGTTAGGCTAATGCTCTACAGAAAACACCTTTGGCTATAAAAATTATGTTTTCATGGCAACTTACTCTTTTCCAGTCCCCACTTACTTGTTTTCAATATTTTCGTGATTTTCAGCTTGCAAAACCGATGAAATGAGGCTACAAACTTGAGCTAACATGTGTTTGTACTTGTGGCCACAGGAGATAATTAGTAATAGAAAAAGCCTAATGCTTGTGGATTGTATTGTACAAGCTATTTAATTTGCATTCCTGAAACAATTCATTCCAGAATATATAATTTCTTACTTTCATTTTGTTATTTTTATCATTTATGGGAGTAATGTACAATCATATCTTTTCAATTGAATAATATAAAGTCATTTTTTGCTATTTTTGACAGGGCGAACCAGGCTACAGAGTAAGTATTACGTTCAATGCTAATTTTGACAGTTAGCGTTCGTTCTCTTTTCAAAATATTGCATTTTCGTAATGAACGATTTTGATAGAAACTGACAAAGATTAGATATATATTTTAGGAACAGGGGGGCGGTGACAGAGCATATAAGAAACGTGGAGAGAATGGAAGTAGTTGGTTAGGTCGGGGAACAGGTTTTAGTTTGATGAGGAATGTGGAAACTACAAGGGTAGTTAGATTACAGAAGATATAGTTTCCAGTACAAATTGAGGACGACACTTAATTTAATAGACTCTTATCTGAAATTTTTGGTCGTCGCCATAAGCAACGTACGAGAGGAGACGTTGATCTGACGAAGGGTTACGGGAGGAAAGTCTCCCAAACGTAGAATAACGGTAAGAGGACTCTCCCTGACGAAGGGTTACGGGAGAAGAAGTCTCCCAGACTTAGGATAACGGGAAGAAGATTCTCCCTGACGAAGAGTTACGGGAAGAGGAGTCTCCCTGGCGGAGGGTTACGGGAGGATAAGTATCGTTGACGAAGGTTATTACAAAGTGCGACAGCTTTTTTATTACAAAGTGCGACAAGGCTTATTACAAAGTGCGACAGGTATTACAAAGTGTGACGGATTTATTACAAAGTGCGACAGGTATTACAAAGTGCGACGATTATTACAAAGTGCGACGATTATTACAAAGTGCGACAGTACAAACCTACTACAATTCCATTAAGTATTTGGGAGTTAAGCAAAAGTCAATATAAATCTATGGGCATTTTTTAACTGTTATTTTTATCTTCTTGTTCTAGGGAAGACGAGGGTCACCGGTAAGTTCCATCTTAATATTCTATAGCTGCTTCTTTGACACTTAATTACCTTATCCAACTTGGGTCCGAGGCTTAGGGGAATGAAGCAATAGAAACAAATTATTCTTTCGCCAATGCATACTTGGATTTATATTGTTTTATTCCCCAAAGCCTTGGGCCCAATTTGAATTTTCATTTATCGAAATTGTCAATGAATAACATTGAGTTTGTTCTACAAGTATCAGTGAAGACGTTGGGAAACCATATTTCTGGTTTGGCGCACAACCCCACTAACCCTTAGTTCGATCTCAAGCTCTACTGTCAAAGAGAACTCGGCTATCCATCTATCCGAAGTCGATAAATGAGTACCTGCATATGCTGAGGCCAACATACGATGGATTAGTGGGTATCAAATGTTCTTTTCCCCCCTTAATACTATAAAAACCGGAAGTAAGTGTCGCCACCATTGGCAACGTGGCTTGTAAAGGGTTAAAATTAGCCTACAATATATAATTAATTGCTCTTACCAACCGAGATATGAAACAACAATTGTTTAGAGTAGATCAATTAATTTTTAACAAGTCTATCAATGGACTTAAAAGTTAACAGCGGTTATTGCATCTATAATTGTTCCGTGGGTTATAGTTGTGACGTTTGAGCGGTGCCCACCTGAGAAAAAGAGGCCTTAGAAAGTCAACCTAGCTAAGCTAAATCTTTTACGTGCATAGTGGCCCATGGGCTCGTAAAGGATTTGGCTTAGCTAGGTTGACGTAAGCTAGGTTGACTTACTAGCCTAGGCTGACTTAAGTCAACCTAGGCTTCACCAAAATAGGAATTTTCGATTCGGCGATACCAGCTCAGTGCTCTCTGAAAATGAGCTATGAGGCCAGAACTATTGCCTTATCAGAACGGCTGACTATAAGCTAGGTACGTTTTGCCGAGCGTTTTTCATGCTGATCAGAAAACATAAAAAGGTGATGTTGATGTTTATGGGCAGGCGTAGTTGTAACCTGCAGGTCGTGGGCTCAAATCCCACCTGAGTCAGTGATTTTTTTTCTCTGACTCAAGAAAGTAACAAGCGTTGGTTTCACTTTATGTGCGTAGTTGACACAGTTAGTAATATCTCTGTCTACTAGCCGCAAGGCTGCCCGTATAATCCTCGAATACACTGAGATTTGAATATTTGTGCGATCTTTCTTTTCGCCTAAGCTAACTCACCTTTCCACAACTCAGTAAATAATGACCAGCATCTGATGAAACTAACTTGTGACGGATCAGTTTCCCGTCCAGGGGGAGTCAAAAACTCTCACCCGCTAAACACTATGAAAACCTAAAATAGACACCGGTTAAAGGAGCCACAGGGCTTGAAATAGGAATAAGTTTAGTTTTGATACGACTTAAAAATGATATAGATACAAGTGCAGCTTTTTAAACCACCAGTCGTTTAAATTTTACCACCAGGGTCCTCCCGGCCGTGTTCTTGGTTATTCTCGAATTGGTCAATACTTTCCTCCTCCCTCATCCGGTAACGTGAAATCGGGTGACGTCTCATCGTCTTCATCATCAACAAATTACCAGCCAAGTTATTACCGACCGAAGGTGGGTAACTGTTGTATCTTTGTTTTCATAACTTATTACACGGCGCATTTTCTAGTAACGTAAATAACCCAATTAATAACTCATGAATACCACCTTAGTAAGGAGTTGACGTTTTATGCAAGATGTTATCCGTTGTTGGTGAAACTCATGAAGGGTCATTTCCTCAAACTAGGGATAAAAAAAAAGTATCAACGTAATTGCTAATACAACTTAACGTGTTATTTTTCATTTTTTTTCTTTTCCTTCAAGTTCACGCGATTTCATAAGTTCAAATGTTTAATCATCGCCTTAAGTAGTGTACTAAGATGACGTTTTGAGCGCTAACCCGTTTCGTCAGAGCAACTGACAAGGGCTGACGCTCATTAGTTGTTTTGACTAAGGTCGATCTCTGAAAACGTCAGATTTACGCTCCCCATAAGCCGACGATTAAATCACAAGATTTACCTACTAGCTGATGACCATAAATATTTTTAAATCATAGGTAAAACAAACGACAATTTTAAAAGTTATTTATCAATTTAAACTCTTTTGTAGACAGTCGAGGCTTTCAAACATTTATTGTACGTTTCCGCTGAAGTTGACAAATTCCATACTCCCCTTGGTACTCGATCCAATCCGGCTGTCACTTGTAAGGAATTGATGGATTATGACAAGGGAGTACAAGACGGTAAGGCCAGGTAAATTTTTTTCACAATAGGCTGACAAACAGCTTTTATTGTGCAGTTTAGGGTATGTGTTTACGAAAAAACTACATCTTGTCTCGCTTGTGACACGTACAATTTAAACAAACGTCTTCTCCTATATCCTATGGTCTCCGCTATCCTACGGTAAGGCAAGGTAAATTTTATCATAATATTACGAGATGAAAAACAGCTTCTATTGCCTAATTTAGGGTTCCTGTTACCTTAAAAAATCTGCATTTCATCTCGTGTATGACACGAACAATTTGAAATAAAATATAAATAATAAAGTTAAAAGTGAAATTTTTTAGATACTTTAAATCTAATTTAAAACCCTACCTATGCCCTATGGGTCAACTATTTTGTTGTTGAATTCCAAATTTTTTGCCCCTATGACACAGTAAACCAGACTGCTTTTAGCCTTGGGAAAATTAAAATGGAATGAGAGAGGAGGGTGAAAAAATTAAAAGTTCCAGCTTCTTTCTGGCACTCTAGTCTTTTGTGACTTAGTTTGTACAGCGGTTATCTGCAAAAAACCTGTGAATATTCTTCGCGGTTCTGTACGTGGTAAAAGTAGTTGTTTAATAAAACTTAAGCGGGATTCTATTCAGCAGACCTTGTGATACTTGGGTCCGCGCTATACAACTGAGTTTCAATGCCACAGCTGTTGGGAGTAGGACCATACCAATCATGCTAATAAAGCTGACATTTGTGCTGTTAGTACGTCTGTTTTTTTGTCAACATATGCTCAATTCATTCTTGATTTTCAAAATAATGCTTATTTGGTTACCGGAAACGCTATGTTTGGTTTCAAACGCACAAATTCGTGTGTATTTTTTATTAATTGAATAAAGCAAAAAAATGCTTTTAAAAGTACTTGTTCATAAAAGATGTCTAATGAAAAAGAGTTAACTGCTGGTCAGCTAAATCCAGACTTTCAAGTCAGCTCAGATACATTAAGTTCACGCTTCTCTTAAATACAAAAGTAAATCGTCATTTGGCGTTTGAAATTCTAAATATAGCATTTAAAGTTTTTAAGTGCTGAAATCTAGATCGTTTAAAGTTATGCAAATAAAATGTGTTTTTAATGCCAAAAAAATACTTTAATTTCACGTTTTACTGTAAAAAAATTCTTTTTTAAAAAAGTAAAATGCAAAATTCATGTTTATCCATTTAAGGCCAAAAAATCCTGTCATAATCGCCAAGGACCTATTTGGAATCTGGTAAAATCTCGTGGGATCAACACTGCCACACAAATAACAAGGATTGAAATTGTATTGCGGTTCTTATAGTCTAACCGAGTGTTTTTCAAGACAATCTGCAACATTGGTATTTAAATTACATTTTGAATAGAGCAAGTTAAAACCTGCACGAACAAGTTGCTCAGTTCCCCTGCTTACAATACTGGAAACCGTTTGCGGTAACAATCCCACAACTTCTACAATTTGTCTCTTTTTTACGCCAAATAAAAAAAAAGGCAATTATTCGTTTAAATTTGTCAAACGAATAAGTATTAAGCAATCCACAACTTACAGATCAAAACTTATAACTTGCTCCGCTAAAATCCCAATTTTGCAGCAAAATGTTGCAATATTTTCATCAAAAGAGCATCCAGTGAGACTGTAAAAAGAATGTCATGCCTGACTCTTCAAACTAGAAGCCCCAAAAATACTTAGAACTGAACTATGAAGCCGCTGCCAACTCCCCTTAGTGTGTGATTTTCACTTTATCATCTACTCTCCATTACTGCAACACGCTTACACATTTTTGTTGTTTCTTGAACGCTTGATAAAAAAAAATCTAACTTTGAACTAACTATAGCATGAACGAAACACAACACGCATTTGTTTTTTGTTCAGGATATTATTGGATTGATCCAAACCTGGGTTGCTCAGCTGATGCGATCCGCGTCTACTGCAACTTCACTGCTGGAGGTCAAACTTGTGTCCCGCCAAAAATGAAAAAGGTAAGTATTAATAAAATATTAAAAAATCTTAGAATTGACTTAAACATAAGAGAACGTACTCCAGAAAACCGCAATAATATACACTGCTAGAATCCTCAGGAAGGTTCTTGAAGTTTGAGAACACTTGTTGTCACTAAACTAAAGATCATAAATACTATTGCATACCAAATGTACGCTACCCCAATAATAATAATAATAATGAAAATAGTAGAAATCGTACTACTAATAATATAATAATAATAATAATAATAACTTT
>JAPEIX020300271.1:0-14552 GCA_026122405.2 Zoanthus sansibaricus
ACACCATTTTTTTATTCAGGTAACGTGTGTCCCTCAAGAAAAAACTTGCGTTCAATATAACAACCGGACCATGCTTGAGAAGTTTATGATGATGTTTGTGTATCATATTCTACAGTAACGCATTTCAGCTAAACAAAATTCTTTACGAACTCACTGGCCAATGGTGGGCGGTGCATTATAGTGTTAAGCAGATGAGAGTCTGACTCCCCGGCCCTCCACGGGACACTAGTCCGTTGCAAGTTAGCTCCCAACTGACTCTAGTATTCATTAACCTACCCTGGAAGGATGGGAAGCTGAGTCAGCTTTGGCGGAAAAGTAGGTCAATCAAATGTTCTAGTCGCAGTCCGAACCAGAGTCCCTGCGGTCAGCCAAAACTTACAATTTCGTACTAAGTTAAGTGTAGACCTGCTTATCTATACATTTTATATCTCCTATGCACTCAGTTTTATATTTTACTTTATAATTTTCAATTTTTTACTTAATGGTCTGCAATTCAACTGGTTTGTGTATAACACAAAAATATAAGCACTGCATTTTCTAAGGATCAAGTTTGATCAGTATCGGCTATACGGAATTCAACTGAGCAGAAAAGTTTATTCATAGGTTCACCGAGGCTGTTGACTGCTTATCAGCTAAATTGCCTCCTATTGTCATTTTGTCTGCTTTTTTTTCTAAATTCAAAAAAATTGTTTTCTAAGAAGTTTATTTTGAGGTTTTGTTATTAACTAGGACATGAAAAGCAGTTAAAGCCAGTTGAGTAAGTAGATCGATCATCTCTTAACGTTTTGGGCGATCTTCCTAAAGTCCCAGATTTCATTCTAATGTATAGTAGCGAGTTTCTCGCATTTGATTGTTTACTTTTTTTTCTCTAGGAAGCCTCTGGCTACTCTTGTTTTCCGCGGTCAGTGCAATGCAGAAACCGTAACCAGCAGGCGTGCCATTGTTGGTGGGAGATGGAAAGTCGGTCGAAATTGATCCTGTCGAAGCAGTGGAACAAGAGCCCATACTCTGTCGGTTCTTTCTTATTTTTTCCAGATTTCGGATACCTGGGTAGTCTGCTGACAGATGCATCAGTCTCGGCTGACTCATAGTGAACTTTTGGGGTTGCACGGAACGTCCGATAGTCCCGAAAGCCGATGATGTATCTGAAGTATCATCGCTCGGGGCGTAACCGAAAGACGAGGCCTCGTCAGGGTAGTCCAGCGTTTCTGAGTCTACAGTCATATCTCCGAATCTGTCGGACATGGCATCGAGACTAGAACGTCTTCCTGATGGGGAAGGCGGTCGAGCTTCTTGAAGAGCGGGTCTAGACTCCTCTACAGTGATTTGTTCGGAAATAAAAACATCCTCATCGTTTGGCTCAACGTTGTGAAAACGCTTAGAAAACGAAGGGGGAGCAGACTTTGGACGTTCAGGCGTTTTTCGTCGTCCACTAATCAACGGATTCTTTAGCACGCACATCCGAGATTTCTTGTGGGGGATCCCCTGGGGCTCAATGTCAACCTTCCAACCGGCTATATGCGATTTGGGTGTGCCTGGCTGTAAATCAAAGTAGTGTGTGTACTGAGATATATACATCTCTTTAAGATGTTCGTGCTTGGGGGAGTGATAGTGGAGGTGTTGATGGTCATGATCGTATTTGTAATCAAACTCTGTTTCAAACTCAGGAGCAGACATGTAAGCATCAATGTCGTCCGCTGGACGGTAGAACTCGTCCACGTAATCCTGCTCTTCGTTGTATGGCACTGGTGTCATCTTCACTCTGTAGAGATCTGGTATGGAGAAGGAGCGCTTCGGTTTTTCCTTTGGGGTCATACCACGCATGCGAAGTTCAATTCTATCGGGCAGACTCCTCTCGCGTTCAAACTTGTTCCATGTAGGAACTATAGAAACAAACTTGGTAAATGTTTGTCTTTTGCGGTTTCCTCCGTCATTTCTTGAGTTGTTTACAAAATTATTATCAACGTGGTATTTTTCACTTTCTTGAAACCTACCATTTTCATATCTTTCTGTTTTCAGCTCTTTGTGCGGCTGATAATGTTGTGGACGTCTTGGTGAGTGTTCGTTAAACATACCGTCTTCGTAAGGTTTTTCCGCCACTTGTCCACCTGAGTCAAACGAGTGCGGAACGTAGAATGCAGAACCGTAACTGTAAAAATTTCTTTCTGGCGGAATAAAGTTGAACTCCTCGTAGTTATCGTTCCAGCCTCTCTGTTTTCTATACGCGGTTTCGTCGTAGTATTTATTGTAATACTCACGTCTTTGGTTATCGATTGGAGAAAAGTGGTTTTCTTCCAATTGGTTAGCATTCAAACGGTGTCTGCTTAGATTATGGTCAGCATAACCATTGTAAAGAGCTGCTTCATCTCGCGAGGGTCCTCGGTAAGGATCCACGTCTGTTATACGGTTCAACTTTTCATGCTCCATCTCCGCGTAAGATATCATTTTTCTCCTAAGCAACAGATTGAAACAGATTTAGTATATACCGCAGTGTAAGCAGAATAATACAGCTTTTAAAAGCTCTTAAAAACCACCTGTTAAAAACAATAAATAATGTAAAATATCTAGGGACTACTTCAGGATTACTACGCAATTAAAATACTTCTTGAAGTGATTTTTTCTTATAAACGGACTATCTACAGAAAGAATTTTATATATCAGTACACTAACAGTACCTATTATCGTTCTGTTTTTTAACTTAATCAGTTCCTACATAATTATAAAATAGTAAATCTTACTGAAAAAATTATGAAACTACTCAGCTACCAAAATGTAGTAATATAAAAATTCTATCAGCATTTTACGCCCAAAGTGAACGAGTAGAGCTAACCATAAATTGTTTTATCACAGGCTTATGATTTCATTTTGCCATTTGGATATTATGGTCAGTGAATGCAAAGTAACTGAATGTTCTGATAGCTCAAAGTTCTCATTCATTTTGTAAAGGCATTTAGATCTTTACCTCTTTTTATTTAATCCGCTGTGTCTCATTGAAGCAAATTTTTTTAGGAGTTCTTATGACAAATGAAATCAGAACATGTAGCACTATCTCCCCATTTTGTTTTAATCAGGGTCTCTCACTCTGCTGCTAAATCAGGTAAAATGGCAAATTAAGATAATAAAATATTAACAAGAACATCTCATGAGGCATATTTAAAAAACAAATTGCACGGCCACCTTTTTGATTGGTTGAGTGGTTAATCAGAGACTGCATATTTTAAACAAAAAGGTAATTTTTAAAGAGTGAAAACTTTCAAGATCTGACTGAAAAATGAGCCGTGCTGTGGGCACTGTGTTTTAAGAACTACTGGGTATATTCTCTGATCTGCTGAAACATCTTGCTTTGTTCAAATATTTTGTTGTTTTTTATATTTTTTATATTTGGCTCTCTGTTTAAAAACCATAAAATCTGCCAACAATGAGGTGACATAAGTGAAACATTTTGAGAGAAGACGCTTATTTTCTACCACTCAACCCTATATTCAACTTTTTGTTACAAACGCGATGAGCTTTAAGAAAATAATTATATAAACTTGTATGAACCAAACAAACCTTTAAGTTTTTGTTGTCTTGGTCAGGTAATGCCAGTTAAGTTTGTGAAAGTCAGCCACATGTTTTTCAAACAAATATTCGCATTTGAATTCAAATAAAAAGACGAGAACAAACAAACGTTTTTCAAGCGTGTATCGAGCAATTTATGATTCTTGCATGAGAAAACTAAAATAAAACACCTCGTTGGTTTGAGATATATCACCAGTGAACTCGTCATTAATCTTATTTTATAAACAAATATTTATATCAACAAAAAAATTGCAAGGCAGGCTTTGGTGCCAATTCTTTTAACTAGAAACAACAAACAACAGAATTAAATAAAGTTTCCTTTAAACAAAAATTTGGTACTAATCAATATTTTTATACTAGATATCAAAAACTGTTTCATTAAGGCTTCAAATGATTAAAAAGGCCATGTTTACTTGTTCTACCATCTTCCACATTTCAATATTATAGTTTTTCATGAATAAATCGCAGATTATTGCAAATGGAGAAATGCGTAAACGATGTTTATAGCATTTTAAATATTAAAACACCCAATAGGTTGTTTTTGTCGCAATTGCCACCATGAATATGATACCTGTTTATGTATTATGGAACTATATAGCCACCTTCAACTACTTCCTTGAAAAATGTTTTTTCCATGTTATCCTCGCATTTATACATTCACATTTCCCACACTTCTCCTTCCACTGTTTTTTCTGTTTTACTTCTTAACTTTCTCGCTCACAACCACAAACAGAGTTTGAGAGGGGACGTCATTGACGAGATAATTTGGACAATATTTTCTATTTTGGCTAAAAACTTTTTTTCTTACGTTAAAGATCATTGCTTACTCATAAGTTTACTTTATATTATTTTAAAACCCAATTTATACTATATACAAAAAACGTATAGCTAAATCCTTTACAAGCCTATAGTGGCACATGGAGCCGGCGCTTATCTCCGGTTTCTGTAGCGTTAAGAGGATAAAAGTCTTTGACTTCTCCTGGACGGGACACTAATTCATCGCCGGTTAGCTCCCAACACATGCTGGTACTCATTTACCTACCGCGGAAGGATGGAAAGCTGAGTTGGCTTAAGCGGAAAAGAAGGTCGCACAAATATTCAAATCTCAGCAAACTGCCGGAATCGAACCGGGGACCTTGTGGATGGAAAGCAGAGATCTTACCAACTGAGCCAACCACGTCCGTCTAAAAACGTATATAGGCAAGCATGAGTTCTAGCTAAATCCTTTACGAGCCTAGTGATCCATGGAGCTGGCGCTTATCTCCGGTTTCTGCAGTGTTAAGCCGATGAGAGTCATTGACTCCCCCTGGACGGGACACTAATATCTGTCGCAGGTTAGCTCCCAGCAAACGCTGGTACTCATTTACCTAGCTACCTCTGAAGGATGGAAAGCTGAGTTAGCTTAGGCGGAAAAGAAGATCGCACAGATATTTCAATCACGACAAAGCCGGGATCGAACTGGGGATCTTGTGGTTGGAAAGCAGAGATCTTACCACTGCGCCAACCACGTCCGCCCATTTTTTACTATATTATAACCCAGTTACTCTGTAAAATAAACGGATACGCAACGATGAATGTTGATAAAGGTAGTTAACTATTTGGAAAAGCAAGGACGGTTGAAAAAGGACAACGTCGGAATGTTGTCCGGCTAAAACCCAAAACGAATCGGCAAGGTAATCGCAGTTTATACAGCCAAATTGATCCTTGCCTCGATTGAATTAAACTTTACGCTTGCCAAAATTTATCCTTGCCTAGCCGGTTTTTTCTCAGTGTATAAATGGTGTTTATAAGTATAGTTACCAGAAACAATGACAGAAATTGTTGCTATTGTTGATAAACTTAAAATAATAACTAAATTAAACGAAATCAAACCATGACTATTAACTCATAGAGAATGTATATACACATAAAATGGATGGACAGGTATGAAGAATGTACACACATAAGTAGTTACTTAGTGGTAGAAATGTGTCAAGACCAAACCTAAACTCGTCCTTAAGGACACTAGCTATAAAGTATTCTCTATACCTTACTACACCCTATCATATTATTTTCTTCCGTACCCTACCACGCCCTGTTCTATTCTACCCCGCCCTACCATACCCTACACGGCTACAGACATAACTTTCATTCTCTTTCATTTTCTTCGTTTCTCTCCTTTTTCCTTGTCCCTTTTTTCTTTATCCTTGAATTTTTTTTATAAGTAAAATCTTGTTTTACACTTTAAGGAATCAGTAGCACAATGTCCTATAGTTCCTGATAGGGCTCAAAAACTGGAGGCCAACAGGAGACCTGAGTGCTTTGTAAAACAAACTTCATCTGAATACCTTTTCATCTGTAATATAATGGACATTTTACAGAGAATATTTGTTTTTTAGCGGTTTTGTAATCCAGCTGCAACTTCAAAAATATTGAAACCTTGATATATAGATCTTCTTAAAAACTACATGCACTTGACACTCAGATATTTTATCACTTTATTTGAATGCCAACCTTCAAAAAATTTAAGCTCAAACGTTTTCTACCTTTGTTCATTTGTTATCTAGAGTTGTCAGTTGCTAATGAAATGTAAATAGCAGGTAAATAATGATTTAGGAAAGATTTGGCTAATAAATGAAGCAGATTGCAAATAATGACGTCAAAAACTATACGCCTTTACAGCTATATTTTAGAGAAGTGAAATTAAGAAGCCTAAATGTGTAATTATTTAATGAAATAGCTGGTTGCAGCTCTGCTAGCTATCATACTGACTGCATGGTGTGAAAAAAACAACAGTAGTTAAGCAACCTTACTCTCAGTAATATTCAACGGGTACAAACTGACTCCTAGACTAGTATTAAGTATTACTATAATTGCGTCCCACGGGTAACGTCCTAATTTAGGCAATTGAGTAATAGCGTCATAGCACAAATTAGTATTTTTCATTTGAGTATTTGAAAAATATGAAGGAGAAAATGATTTCATTATTATCTTAAAATTGCCCATTTATCTTGAATTCCAGGCTATTGTGATGATCGAACGGCTCTCAATTGGTGCGGAGATGGCACGCTGAGCATGGTTATATATAGAGTGCGATCAAGATCGGTAGAGACTAGATTAGTACTGAAAGTCACTCCAGAGACTTTTTAGGGTCTACGTGCCTAACTTATTCAAGTATCAGAAATATAAAGACCGTAATCCCTGCCAAATTGGTCTTTCATTCCTCATTGCATGAATTGGTCAGGCATTCTTTTAGTTCCCTTTGCACAGAGATCTAAGTTCATTCGAGTTACCTAGTATTAATTTTGTTGTCCGTTCATAATATTAAATAGCTTTTGCCACATTGACAAATCACAAAGTTTGCAATTAACAATATTTCTTGACGTCAATACATTGAGAAATGTCCTGTTGCATGGTTGAATACCGTGAATTTCGGAAAACTGGCGAAGCAGTTCAACTAGGCGAAACAAAATGACGTAGAAAACCAAATTTCCTAGGAGTGTTTTTGTGAAAAACAAAATAAACTGTTTAAAGCGTTGCGTGAGAAACAAAGTAAACAAACTGAAATGGCGATACAAGTTCTGAAAGTTGTAATAATTCGCCTTTCGGAGAACTCAGGTAACGTTTTGATGTGTTGCATGACTGCATCGAGCAAAAAGTTAGACCCGGGGATATTTAGTAGATTTTATTAGCATTAAATCGTGGGAATTTTCTTTTCAACTCTCGCTCATGCATAAACTCTTGGAAAGTACTGAATTTGTAGATTCATTTTAGGCCTTAAGTAGCGTACAATACTGGTTAGTTTAAACATAATTAGTTAAAACTAGATGCGAGTCCTAGATGGCAAAATATTTCAGACCCACATTTTTTCAAACAGTTTTAAAAACTCGACATGCAGTTTTTAACCCACAACATCTACCGACTGCCAGTTCAATGCATACATGGCCGAGTCAAGGTTACGCTGTATTATCAAAATACATCTTCAGACAAGGCATTTTGAAATTTTGAATTTGCATAAGCATAAAAAGCTGTTCACATAACAAAAGATAATATTTCTTACGGCACCGGTCCTAAATTGAATCACCAAGGGTAATTACTCACAATATTGGTTGTTCAATTCAAAAAGTTCGACCAGGTACAAAAATATAAACAGCGAAGTTTACACGAATATTTTAAAGCTTATATAATGTGCTATGACTACAGTTTAAAATTGCTACGCCTGACATTTTTAAAATCTTGCTTTAAGGAAACATTTTTCAACAACAAAAAAACATTGTCATAGATGCTACTTGTATAACCTACTTTTAACTCTTAACATAAATTTTTCATCAATCTGTCTGCATGGTTTAACGGCACTTAAATCAGAACGTAACTTCAAGCATTCCTTCCGTTTTGTTCAAATCTATAAAAGCCAATAATCTCAGCGGCCATTGAGATCCTATTTAACTGATCTTCAAGTTTATGGTATTTTATCTCTCTTCAAAACAAGCTGACAAAGTGTAGGCACAATAACTCTGGAGTAGTATTTATAAAAAACATGACTGCTGAACTTACCAATAACTCACCGGGTAATCTTGTTGGCAGAGTCTTTGACAAACGAACTTTGGACGCCGATAAAATGTGCTTTTAAAAAGAGTGATATACTGTTAAAAATCAAAAACTCGTTTTAAATTCCAGTGACAAAACCTCTGAACAAAATCATAAAAAGGACGCTCGATCTCACACAGAGAACGGAATGATTACTGGTGCCTTTCGCAATAAAAATCGTTGTTGGCGACAAAGGGAAAAGACATGCAAATGTATTCTGTAATGCAAATGCAAACAAAAGTTCAAAGTAGGAGTCAAAACAACAAAATTTTATTGTAAATGCTGATTGGTCGAATTGACAGTGTGAAAACATCAAAATTCATACTAATTGGGTTCTGATAGACAACACAAGAGTTAATTTGATGATAATTCTTCGAGAATGTTTTTAAAGTACTTTTAAATCAAGCATTAGGCGGTGTTATTATCGAAAATTTCAAAGCTGAAATTTTCTACAAGGAAAGATAAAAAAATAGAATGTTTCCGTTACAATAAAATTTAATTGTTGGATTATCAAAAAGCAACAACAACACATCTGGTGCACTATTATCAGACGCGTGCACGCCCCTGTTTTTTTAATTCTTTTTGTAACTCTATAAATATATCGAGAGTAATTTACTTGATATTCTGTTAAAAGTTCCCTCGGGCTTTATCTACAAGTATATTTACCAGCTGATGAGTTTAACGACATATGTATGATTTACATTTAACAATAATTATTCCACGATCGCGAAGCGCGTTAAATGCGAAGCAGGTGAAAGATAACCTACGAGGAACAATGCGCCGAGTTGGCTATTTTTACTGAAAACCCAGTAAATCGAATTGAATAATTCATCCGCTGAATATACGAGTCAGAATTACATTTCCAATAAGCTGTTTTTCTTTTACAATGAATATTTAAAAACTATGAAAATTACATTTATTACAATTTTTTCATCATAAGCTGACTCCTCTTGTGGCGCGTTTGGTCAATTTTCGCCTCATGCATGCCCAAAGTAACTAGCGTTCGTGCGGCATACAATTGTTAAATGCAGATTACCTGATGATAAAATTTCGAAGAGTTTACTTGTTTGCGGATTTGCTTGGTAGGTTCCCTCTAGGTGTGCCACCTATGATCAGCGTTCTACAAACTGCTATAAAACTTCACGTGAACCAATGCAGCCTCTTCTTCTTCTAGAGTGCGAGAAAGACAAAAAATCAGGAGTATCGTGGAGCAGCTACAGAAGGTCGAGATATTCAAGAAAACAAGATATGTAACAAGAGAGGGACAAATATTTATAGACGAACGAATCTCGATTTGCAGTCAAGTTCACGATTATAATAATATCAGTGTAGCACGATGCCCTTTCTTTGAATGAACTCGCAATGTTACACAGGAGAAAAAAAAAGAGCCATAAGAACTAGGACAACAGAAGCGGTAACATATGTCAATGATATGCCAAGTTATTTATTCGTATATATAACATATATATGTATATATAGTTAACAATTAGACCTCGAGGAGGAATGGACTACGAGTAAATAGTCCATGAGGCCAAGAGGTCTAATTGTTTTAGTATAAACCTACTAATCGGTCAAAAAAGGATGTACAAATTGAATTATCGATGAAATCCTCTGATATTAATAGCAAAACAGGCCATAAACAGGGCTCGTTACTATTTTGATCCGCCATCTTTTCGCTACTCAAAGACTATTACTATTAGACCACTAGTAGCGTAGCCAATCAAAATGCTGGATTTTCATTAGTCCACTAGTAGGTTTAATGAGCATTAGTCATGGACGTATCTCAGAAATTGCTTAATCTCAAAAACGTCCTTTGGCATCACCGCAATCAAAACATAAACAATTGCTTAATGAACTGCTTTTTTTAAAAAAAGCACAGAGGTGTAAGAACGTTTCTTTATCCTGCTTGTTTCAAAAATTTCTGTTCAAGATTTTACAACACTAGAAGTAATAGTTGGTTTTGAAAAAGTCCGTACAGAGATTTCATTTCTATAAATAATTGAATAAAATGAAAAAGCAGCAAAGCGTTAAAAGAAAACTTAATCAGTTTGAAATCTTTGCCTAACGTTTACCACGATAAAAAGTATTAAACTTAAGATGGCTAAAATTAACATAACATTTTCAACTACGTACCGTACATGAAATTCGTACAGAACGAATACTGTATTATGTAGTTGTACTTTAACACTTAGGGGGTCTAAAATTATGTGTGAAAACTGAAATCTTTTACCGGAAATATTTATATTAATTAATAGACACTGAATAGCGAAGTAGTTGGGGAGAATGAATACTGTAAACTGCCACCATAAATTTTTTGACGCGTATATATAGTTTTCTGCATTAAAGCAATCATTACAAGGAAAAACAGCAAAACAAAGATAGCCGAGTCTACTCAGTTATCAATCCATCTTTAATTATCTGTATTCACTTGAATAAATCATTGGAGTTGAGTTATCATTATTAAGATTTATTTCTAAAATGACAACGGGTCTTAAAAAGCAGCTTGTCTTAGACTTCCAAAACTATACCTTGAACAATGCATGTTCCAGTTTAATTGCGCGTATTCAAATTCCGAAAACTTTCCTTTGCGTCTACGAGCGGCAATTTATTCATTACAACACTTGGTTTTCTATAGAAAAAATAAACAAATACTGTCATCTTTCTGATCAACTGCTAACTTCAATTTATTGTTTTATAGTCTGTGAGTACCGTGTTTTCACAATTCAGCAGTGTTTCATCGGCTAAAATGGTATATGTTGTTTCAATGCAAAACAATCTCTCAAAAACGTACTAAAGGTCATTAAAGGCATTATGCAGTTAAAGTTCATGCGAAACTCGTCATAGTTCTGAACATTGAAATTGTGGTTTATAGAAATAAGTCGCAAAAACCTCTGGTTTGTCATCCGTATATATAGTTAAGAACAAAATCGGATAATGAGTATTTTAATAAAATAGCAACTTTAACCTGACTTATATTATTTTTTAAGATATCTTATGGATTAGAAAATGGATTTATACTCTTGGATTCTTGTTCAAAATTTTTTGCACTATTACGGAGCTAATTTATTATTAGTTTAACATTACAGACTTATTTACAAGCGAACACCGTTGATACTTTAAAACAAAATTACAAACTTACCTTTTTTGTACAGGATTTCATCTAACAACTTTTTTTTTCCAGATGACTGACGAATTAGTACAAAGATTTCATATCCACTATTTTCAAGTGAGCGCGTTGTCAAGTTTAACACACCTTTTGACAGCTCAACAGAGTTCTTGTTTAATATTTTAAAAAGTTAAAGAACTTCTTCACAGAAAGAATACGAGAATCTGAATTGATGCTTAGAGGTTCAACATCAGTCGGGAGAGGCAAAATTCTGAAATCATTTGGTAGTCGCTGGAAGTTTAAACAATGATCTTGCGTCACAGACAAACGATATATTGAAAATTTGAAATATGTCACCGGATTTCAAGTAAGAGCATGACATAAAATGAAAATACGAAAACTTGTCATCAAAATCTAAATCTGTTAAATAAATACCAAACGCAACTCTTTCGAAACATGTGTCTATTGGCGTTATCATAATAGAAATTTCGTCCATTTATTATATCGTTGGTAAATTAAAGTGAGAACTGTGAATATTAATATTTCAAGTTCTAATGATCGCTATCTTATCACAAGCATTTTCTATTTTTCTCTCGTTTCTAATTTTCCTGCCGCAATAAAACAAAAGAATAGAGAAATAAAATCACAGTCAAAAATGTTATTAAACATTTTTCCTTATTACTGAAAACTTAAGTTTTTTTTGGAAAAGAGAAAGTTAATCAAAATCAGGGCCTAATGAACAATCTATCAAAAAATTTTCTAAGCGTGGGCAGATATATATGTCTTCGGGCCGAAGATAATGAAATAAATAAGTTGGATTTGGCATTTATTCTATACCATTGGCGTCAATGAAGCTACAACCGAGTGCCTTGCGTATGTGCCATTATCAGCAGACAAGGGCCGCACGTACAAGTCAATAGACTGAAAGTAAAATCGAGACTACAATAGAGTTAGTTTGGTATATTATAGGCAGTACTAAGAAAGTTGATTGATTTTACAGCGTTTGAACAAAAGATCTTTATTAAACTAAATAGTGTATACCTCTAAAACTATTAATATAATTATACTTTGACGAGCAGCTGCAATATGAGTGAGACATTTATCGGGCTTGCCACTATTAACTGGATGTGAAATTTAAGGATTTTTCGAGATCTTTTGACAAACATATCTAGGACTTTCGACAACACACGTACACATATTATATTAACAAGCTTTACTAGTCCTATTCGGCTATGCTACAATGGTCGATTGGTCCCTAGTAGCAGACCCTAGCTGACAATAGATCAACAACCAATGACTGATAGCTTAAAAGACTTGCTCCTGGACAAAGTTAATCCTCGTGGAGTTGCGGTTTTTGTTTTAGAACGTTTTCACAACAGAATATTTTAACAGACAGCTTGTTTTTTTGGAAGCTAAGATTTTTTTTAGGCGAGTGCAAAATGCAGAACGCGACTGCAGTATACTAGGTCAGCGGAAAAACATATACCGCTAACTTTTCTGTAATCGCGGCCATAAAAACTTTTCACTTCGCTCTCGTTGAGTAATTTTAGGGTTAGTGTAAGGTTTATGGCCGAGCTACAGGGTTAGGGTTGGGATTTATTCTTACATGGATGTACTTCCGCTGACCCTGTAAACTGTAGAGTGCAGTCACGTTCTGCATACACCCGCTGATTTTTTTTGCCCGTTCCAGGAACTTTATGGACCAACTCAAATTGTAGGAAATGCCCGCCAGGATCTGGAATTGTTTTTTCCTCGTTCCAGGACTTTCCAGAACATTGGCAACCTAGCTTGTGACCAGACCCTTCTGGTCGGCAGAGGGAGCAACCAAGCCTGCTCACAGGACCTTTCTTTCTGCCGATAAAAAGGGCCTGCTCGCAAGTAATGGTACTGAGGGCAGTACGGCATGTAAGCTTTTCATGAAACACAAGATTCAATTGAACAAGCTTTGTGATTGGCTGAATGAGTTTTATCTTTCCTTCATTGGCTCAAATTTCATGGGAAGCTTACATGCCGTACTAACCTTAGCTTTCCATAAAATTCAAGGTTTAAACAAACTTTGTGATTGGCTGAATTAAGGTTGGGATAAGTTTTATCTTTTCCTTCATTGGCTCAAATTTCATGTGAAGCTAACATGCCATACTAACCAAAATGGGATAATCCTGATTCATGAACCAGTTATTTAAGTTTTCTAGCGCATAAATGACCTGGCGGAGATTGGAACATATCTTCAAGCAGGCTTTTTCGCCGCTTGATTACGGAAGTCTCACATATCGATTTTGCCCACAAGAAACGTCAACTTTACGGGGAAAGTGGGTTGGCGGCTGTAACGTTTCTCTTAGACACGGGGGAAAATTAGATATTTAGTTTCCAGTGGACTACAAGTAGGATTTCATAACGCTATGGAGCACGACAACGACGTGAGCAATATGGTCGGCTTTGTCTCCAAGAAATTAAAAAATACAAACGCGCTTCATCTAAAGTCTTTCTCTTTGTTAAGCTGGAAAATAATAGCTTTACAAAAGAAATGAAACATGTTTTCTCTGCCTTCATAGCCTGGTGAAAATCTTGGCAATGTTGGTGAGAATTCTCGAGCAGGTGAAAACTCTCGATTGTATCTCAGGTTACACTGATCTGCTGTCGAATTCTCCCAAACGTTCACCTTGGTTTTCACCAAGATATGAAGGCACGGACAACATGTTTCATTTCTTGAATCACAATTAATTGACTCAAAATTAAATAGTTTTAATGCTTTTATCCAGGATAGTTATAAAGCTACATACAACAGCTCCACTCAGGACTAAAAACATCCAGCACTTTTATTTACCAATTAAAACAGTAACAAGAAAACTTTTCATTAAAAATGCATTTCTAGGTGAGCGTTTTAGATCTTTGACTTTATCTATCTATACAGAGGAGGGCAAAATTATACTCTGCCCTGATTGGCCCACAGGTGAGGCATTTTTTCTTCATTCAGGTTGTCATTGGTTGGTTGAATTATTACGCACCCTATACATAGAAAACACGAAACTCAATTGTTCTTCCAGCTGTTATCGCTACACAAGAAGAATAATTTTACATGGAGAGGAAAACAAAATCTAACTTTTCCTCTGCCAAACACCGATCGCCTTAAAGGGGCTATGTCACGCTATTTTATCATCTTTTTAAAATCGCAAAACTCTCTTGCACTTAACTGAATTCCAAAAATAATGGTCCAGGTTTGTTATTTAAGACTATATTATGATGTTTATTCTGTTTCCTGTCATTTGTTGCTACGGATGGCAAGGATGGAAATGAATTGAAACTTGAAAAAGTTGGGCCA
>JAPEIX020301084.1:0-14541 GCA_026122405.2 Zoanthus sansibaricus
ATCACGAGTCATGTACTTAACTGTGTCAAGGAAAATCAATATCGTAAAGTCATGTTTTAGGTCAGTTCTGGTGGTTGTCCCATGGCTTAGGTCCTCAAAAACCAATAATCCTACCTTAAAAAGTCCTAAAAAAGTCCTTAAATTTCGCTTTGAGAAAAGCGGACGAACCCTGTAGAAATGACTTTGAGCCAATATGAAACTACTCTTAGCTACTTTTTGTGGTGTTTGTTTTTTTCGATGTAGTTTTAAACGCATTGACTTTTTGACCCACTTTTTTAAAATACAACCTTTGCCACTACAATTTTGTAAAATGAAATTTTGTGTCAGAATTACAGAGTACGCTGTCACCTATGGTATTAAAGTATAACTTGAAGCAACTCACAATAGTTAAAATCTCTAGAGTTGCAACTATCTCTAAAAAATTGTTGAAAAATTGCTCAAAAACTGTTTTGTTTTGTTTTTTTTATTTTTGAATATTTTTGTCCGCCAAGAGAATACCTAATGGTTGAACATTTGATTTTCAAAATATTTAGGAGTTTATAATACGAACAGAATGCTCATTATGATAAATAAGATATATGAAGACATGCAGAGACAAAGAATTCGTATTATTTAGCCATTTCACGATCAAAACAAAATATATATTATCCAATTAGATCCCTTCCCCACAAAATCAGAAACGCAGAAATGTTTAAGACAACACCGTCACAAAGCAGTGTCTCAGCTCCATTCCTTCCGTTAAACCGCGCGGCCATTTCGGAAACGTTTTCATGAAGCCATCTGCTGTCTTTGTAAGTTTAACTTTTTACTCCTTTTAACGGTTCAGAAAAAAATTAGCATAAATGTTCTTTAACATGTTATGTTTAACATTTCGTCGCTTTGAAATGGTTGAAAAAAACCTTTTTAGATTTGGGTTTATTTGACCTATGTTGACGTCATTGTGATTTTTAAAAATTCTTATGTATGTTATCATTTTACGTGCACAAAACCTTTCGACTTTTCGCGATAAGCTAATATCTTATAATCACTTCTTGTTGAGGCATTAGCTGACTAAAAGTGTAAGAAGGTTTGAAGAGTAATAAGGAAAACAGATAACGACTAAACTGATGTTTTTTTCTAAGGAAACTATTTTTTTTATTTCTTATGTATATTATGTGTATATGGCGTGAGAATGGTGTTTTGTTACAACTAAAGAGGGCTATTGCATTTAGTAGTATTTTATAGTTTATACTATTTTCAAATTGTATATAATCTAAACATTTTACGGCACATTAGTTTAACTGTTGTTAAAAAACATTCCGACAGTTTCAAAAAACATTGTTGAAATGAAGCGGTGATTTTTGCGTTGGTCTGCTTCGGCAAGCATTTACTGTCTTTGGTTTTCTAAGAAATTTTTTTAAAACCAGTACTCCGTGAATCGATATATTTCGAAAAAGTTTAAAAATCGTTATATCTTTTTTTGTAAAAAAAATATTTAAACAGTTCATCAAATGCTAACCTAAAGAAAGTTATTATATCTTGCACCGCAGTGAAAAGTTTCAAAGAATCCATTCACTCCGACAAAGGACTCCAATCCGAAACGTCACTTAAACATTTTTTTTTCACTACGTTGTAAAACTTATCTATTTGTAAAACTCAAAGTATATGGTATGTAGCCAAGCATATTAAAATTAAGTAAAACAAATGGATAAAAGGATTACATGCACTGGCTAAAAAATATGAAATCGGACGTTTGGGCTACCAACCGTAGTCTTCTTCAGCAAATGGTGGATCATACTGAGTTTATATTTTTTAGTCAGTGTGAACCTTTATTCCCTTTTTTTCCTTAATATTTTGTAAAACTGTTCCTGTAGAAACACCGAAGAAGCATTCATTTATAGTGAAAGTTATTAATATTTGTTTCTGCGAATCTGCGATTCAAATCGGTTTTCTAAATACTTTTCTGTCCGATCCGCATTTTTGGTAAACTACCCTTTTACTTTGCGCTTATGCAGTTGGATGGATGACAATAGAGCAAACTTAAACGTTCGGTTTGGCAGTATTATTTATTAGTAAATTGTCATTTCGAGCTTTTTTTGGGAACTGATATTAATCGCGTGGAGGCGCCAGGCATTCCTATTTTTCTTTTAGATGTTTTTTTCAGTTTTACATTGGGTAACAAATTCTGAAAACTAGCTGAATGTTTTGCTCTATGATACTCTTGTGAAATTAGTAAAAGAAATTAGTAAAATGGCTAAGATATATGAAAACAAGCAAAACTGTCTCAAAGCGTCTTACTTAAAAATCTATTATTTATATATTTACTTCGCTTTTAGTACACAACAAATCCGGATGGAGAACATCTGTACGGGAAACAAATATAAATGAAATAGTTTGTGGGCCGGGATCTTTATCAGTATGTGACTGTATACAACAATTAAGAACCACATCAAATACGCTACACCCAATAAAGTTTGACTGCATGATCACCATTTTAAATTTAATCCTTCCTTTCGACAAATTCTTATACTTCACTTCAAAGCAATACTTAAAGATGATGCTTTTCTAAAAAAAATAAACATCAGTGTTAGATTGAAGAATTTAACTGAGCGTTATATAAATTCAATTAAACTTGTAAAACTACAATCTTCACAATGAAACAAAAAAATAACACAAATTATTGAAACAATTGTGCATTATACAACTTTGTCAGTATTGCTAAATACCCTTAAAACAACGCAGTTGTCTTTGAACATCAAAGCAGTTTTACCTTTGAAGATTTTTTTTCAATTTTTGTCTTTAAAATTTGAAAGTGCTTGTATTTCGTTTAAAGTAATGAAGCATTTATCTATTTTGAGTTTTTCATTTGTAACCGCAGAATAACATATCCAAAAAGACATCTGTCGCTTCTAGAAATAAAATTAAAAAGATGATTTTGAAAGGTGATTTGAGTGTAGATGAACACTACAGCAAAACTAACTTCTCATTGTGCTCAAACTAAAAATGGCTTCTTTACAGTGTAAGCTTCGTATTTTAGTAGCCTTAGGATTTTTTTTCATTTTTCAACGAACACTTGGATACGAAGACGAAAAGAAACTGGAAAAAACAGGTAAAATATCCCTCTAACTTAATTCGAACTATTTATTATGCTTGTGCTTGATTAGAGAGAGTCTTCCTCGGAGAGTACAAATACTACAATGTAAAACTGTCTTTGGAGCTAAAAAGCTCTTTTCAATTTGCATTTCCTCTCCAGAAAAAAGGATAAAAGCTTTCTGTCAAAATATAGCAGTCTCTTTTAGCTAATAACCCTCAGACGAATTTTGTATTAAAACTATATACAAATGGTAAAAATTTCTGGAAAGAAAAGCGTTGTTTGGCACTTTTAGGTGTAATATTAGATAAAATAGAGAAGCGCAGTATATATTACATTGGTTCAAAAAGTCAAGAGAGAAAAATAGACAATGAGATTTGTTTTTCAAGCGAGGGCAAATTCTTGGGATATGTAGGGTAGGTCGAACAGTATAGGCAATAGTGATGGTTTTTCAGGTAAAGAATTGATTGTAGTTATTGCGGGATAAGCGTTGTGTACATTCATAAAGCTTAGGCAAATACAAATATATACAAGTTCTCCCCTCGGGCCTTTTCAGAACCTGTTTACAAGTATATACAGGGTCAGACAATTGAGGGTCTTAGCGTCTCACTCACCTCCCGCACGATAGACTGGCACCTTACCAATTAGGCTATCTAGACGGCGGTTCTTATTATAAGCTTAAGTGTTTTCATAATTCCTTGTCTTTCTCACGTTCCTCCTGATTTAACTCTGCTAATGTTTTGAGTACAACAAATGAATTTGCCTATGTATGTGACGTGGCAAAGGAGTTTCATCATGTAGTTTTTGGGGTGTTAGGAAAACGAAGACCTGGAGACCGAAAACCCCGAAAAACGAAGATCTTAGGTTAAAATCATTTAACGAAAAGAAAATGAATAAACTAAACAGCCGTGTGTTTTAAAAGGTTCGCATTTTCACTGAAGAAAAAAGTTATGTTTTATTTACTTGAAGTTTTCGTTTTCCGGACTCGGGATGCGAAGACCCTTCTCCAGATTTTGTGACTCGGTTACCGGGTAGAAAGAAAGAGTGATATTGCCTTCCCCCATAATCCTTTGTGCTCTATGACAAGCTTTTGTTGAGTTCAAGATCTGAAGATAGCTCATCATGGTGAAAAAATGTTTTATCCAAATTGTGCACGTTTTCGGATATTTTGAAGCTATATAAGAACCTTGGAACTCTTGAGTTGAAAACAAAACAATGCACCTATCAATGTTATGCCCGTGGGGGAAAAGGGCGAGCAAGGGGTGGTGAATTTTAACATTTTACCCACCGGATATGTCAAAATCTACTCCAGGGGGCATGAATAGATGATTAATTCAAGTCAAAATCCCCCCCCCCTTCCCCCCGAGACCATATTATCACTATATAAACTGTTGTCAAAAATTAAACTTGTTTCCGGACGAGTCTCAAACGGGCATGGCGGCTCCCTGACCGCATCCTCGCATCCTCCACGGGCATAACAATGATAGGTGCATAAAAGCTACTTTTTAACGAAGTATTTCTAAAAGTCGCACAGAAATTAATCATCTGTAGTTATTGGACATAAAAGAACTAAAGAATTTTTTCCACTACGCAAAAGACCAAAGTTATTTCCAACATTTGAATTATTATACTAAGAAACTTTTACAGCTTTTGCTATATAATTTTGTTGATAATATTTCATGACTTTTAGGAGCTGTATTTTTAGAGAGAGAACAGACAACTGGGGCGAGCATTTTCTGACACTCTCAAAAATAAAAGTAAATGAATATCTAAATAAATATCTTTATAAATATAAAAGTGATCCACTGGTGCAGAGCGTGTAAATATAAAATTATAAAAAATGGAAACTTAGATAAAACTGATAAAATCTGTAACCTTAGGTTTCACGCTCGAGGCGATCATCAGACTAAAAGAGTGTTCGTTTAGCTCGGTTTAAAATTATAAGCGTAGAATTTATTTTCATGCCGGCATTTACTAATTAATTCACTTCTTTTGTCCAGTAAGTTCTTTTTGTTTTTGAAATTCAGGATGCATAATTTCTCTTCCAGGCATAGGCTGCAAATCTTTGAGCCAGCTTTGAATGCGTTTGCTCGCTTCATAATGGACCATTTGATTTCAAACTTAGTGCTATTATCTTTCAATTCCCAAATGTGCTTGGAGAGCGCAGTACTGTTGGCGTGTTTTCTGTGCTTAATTGACGAGGTGTGGCCGTTAAAGCGATTTTAAAAATCGTCCTCGGTCATGCCAATATATACTTTGGGGTCGTTTTTATCAGTGTGGACTTCAGCTTTGTACACCAGGCTTCCTGTTTAGGCACGCGCCTTCAAGTGGGCATGCGTCCTTCTTCGGCAGTTACATTGATTATCAGTTTCTTAGGTTCTTGGCCGTAGAATTTTACTATTATGCCGCCTGATAGCGCTGGCCATATTCTCCATGCAGCTGTAGCTCACCTTAACATTCCCCTTGTTAAAGACTTTGTGCAGCTTATGTTGCTTAGGGAAATGCTTGTTGATTAGGTGGAGGAATATTTTTGCAACGTTCGTTCTTACATAACTTTGCGAGATCTTTTTCTTTTTTGTTTTTCTTGCGATGGTTGGTCGTTTTCACGGTTGTTGCTGATATATACATTTTTTTAACGTTAAATACGAAGGAAGTGGTTCCCCATTCTTCCTAGCTAGAGACAAATGTTTCATCACTCGACGGCTCAGATCTTGGCGTGAAAGTCAAATATGAAGAAGGAGGAACACTGGAGTACCCCGAGAAAGAACCTCGGACTCAGATTGAACTCCCTTCTGACTTTTAGTAGTAATCTCAAAGATATGCTTCTTATTCCGCTTGAACTTTTTAAATCTAACGTGATTCCGTGAGGAAAGTTTGTGACGTACACCTTACTCAAAAAGAAAAAAACTGTTGAACCTTTTGGTATTAACAGGTGTAATAAACAATAATCCAATTTCTTTATTATGAGTTGTTATTGTACGATTTTTATCTTGTGTTTCACAATTTATCTTTCGTCTTCAAATATCTGTAATTTCGGTCTTTTTTTTGACTGTATCAAAACGGCCCAAACTTCACCCACGATGTAAGGTAAATAATTGCAAGTTTTTATGGCAAAATTATTTTCTTTTGAAAGTATTTAAATTTGATCACGATCGTCTAGTCCAACATCTGGTGAGATTTGCACTGATTTTCAATCATTTTATGATCAGTCAATCTATTGAGTTAAACTTTCTATCATTATACCAAGATTGCAAAGTCCCTAATTTTTGATCCTGATTTCCTCTGGCCCCAGATAGATTAGATTTTAGATTAAAGAAAGTAACCCTTTAGGTAGACAGTAACCGCACGTTCTCTTAGAGAACTATTTTTTTACAAAAAGTGACAGAGCAATAGCTACTACTGTAAAAAAATGCATATTGGCAAACATGACACCAGATCTTGTTATTTAAAAGGTAATGAAAGCCAAATTATTGAGGTACTACAATGCGCTTTACAATTTATTTGTTAAATATTCTATTTGAAATTTTAATGTAGAGTACTAGTCTTTGTTTGTTAGTTTGTTAGTTCGTTTTCAGGATCCGCTAGTGCGCTCTAGCAATGAGCTAAATACAGATTATTTCATGGCAAGATCTTGATACGTTTTTATTCACGAGTTTTGGTAACATAGCGCGAAGCGAGTCTTCGAGCGAGTGAGTGGTATGATACCAAAACAATTAAGTGAATAAAATCGATATCTGGATCTTGCCATGTCGTAATTTGTAGTCAGATAAAGTTACACAAAAATAAAGACAAATTACGCCGACTATGAATTCCTTCAAGTATACATTAAGCTCTTCAGGCGAAAATTTCTTTAGTTTGGTTTGAGAATAGCATTCCCTTTCTGGCCCAAAGATTGTTTTGGTTTTCATTTGATTTGGATTCAATTTCTTCACTCAAGTACAGAACAAATCGAGTATCCAACATTTTGTTAGTGCAAACGATACAAAAGTTTCCACGCCCTCGCCTGAAGTCATTAAAATCAAGAACAGTCATTGGATAAGAGAAATTTAACATCGGATCGTTTCATTGGTAAAATAAGCTGTGAAGTGATATCGTCTCACTTCACTTATACGATTTTCCTCACGGCTTTATTACGCGGATATCCTGTCAGTATATAATACAACAAATTATTTCATTGATTTGCTAGCAGTTTAGTAATTAGTCTTCGTTTTTGTTATAATCGAGTTGTTTTTCCAATTTTATATAGCTTAAAAAGTTTTTTAAAAAAAGATTACAAACACGCAATTAAAGTTTGGAATAAATTTAATATAAAATATATTACAGGTTACCACAATTCGTATCTTTATTTTGATGTAATTTTATTATCTATGTATTTGAGGCGTCTAGAGACGTTTGCATGGAGAAGTATATATTTGACTGCATGATATTATACTAATTAGCATTTGATGCGATGCTGAAGAAAACAAAAGTGGAATCAGAATTATTTTCTGATACTGATATGCTATTTATGATTGAATCTGGAATACGAAATGGTATCAGTATGATAACAAAAAGATATGCTGTAGGAAATAACAAATATTTTAAAAAATATATAATAGAAGAAAAAAAATCAACATTTTAAAAATATCTTGATGCTACATTTATAATATTCATAATGAATATCTATTAGCACCAGAAAGACTAACAATTGGAGATTTTGAAAAATTAATAACCAATTATTTTAAATAATAAAATTAAATATGTGAATGCATTCACTCGGACGAAGGACTCGATGCACTCGAACAACACCGTTGCTAATGATATTGGTAAAAATCTTGTTTCAAAAATGGAAGTAACATTTTATGGAAAAACAATACAAAATTGTAAAAGATATAATTTACTAAAAATTCATAAAGAATTATATTTACCACAAGATGCAAGAGAAAATAAATTAACATGACGTCATCAGTTACCACATTTGCATATTTTACTCATTTTTTAAACTTAAATATTTCTGTAACCAATGCAGATATTTGTAAACAGTAAACGGGGTTTGTAATCTTTTGTAGACCTCTATGTGATTAACCTAAAAGATCAAGGGGTAAAAATTTGATCATAGTAGCACTTAAAGTTAATCGGAGTTTTGTGGAACCGGGCCCAGGAAGATAAAGATGATGTTCAGAAAATGATGACGACAGTATTTTAAAATATTTGTAATCGTAGTATTTATTATCAACATTTTACTATGAACGCTTTTCATTTCAAAGAGGCTTTCCGTTCACATTTATATAAATATCTATAAAATTTAAATATTCCAAAAAGCATTTAGAATATATCTCTTGTGTCAATGTAATATCATAATTCATTTCAGTCTTTTAAGGTTTTGGCAAAGGCGAAAAAGATATAAAGAATATTGCAAGTATTGATGATAACACATATGTCAAATACAAAACGTCCTCAGCTCCTGAACTACACTCCTAAACACCTGAAAAAAGCTGCATGAATTATTGGATAAAACGTTCAGTGCAAAAAAAAGTTCATGTGTACTTGTATATACTACAATAGTTACTAATTAAAAGACTTTCATTATTATAGCCTCGTTTTCATGATCATGCAAGCTAGTTTTGGACAGGTGAAAAAACTTTAATATCATAAATTTGTTAACTGGGTGCTTCGGATAACACAAGTTAGTTTCGATTGGCTTTTTTTTAAAACAGGTAAAGCCTTAGGATTTGATGCATTTGCTGATAGTAAGTCAAATATTGAAACATTAGCCAAACTATTTTCCCATGTTATTAATCTCTCGATTTTATCAGGTATTACTCCAAAGTAACTAGAGTAACTCCTATTTACAATTTAGTGATAAAAATGTTAAAAAAATTATACATCGTGTAAAAAAGAAGAGAAAACCTACTGACGTTTTGATGTTAGTTCTTTGTCGGAGTAAAAGAAGGAATAACGTCCGAAACTTCAGTACTTTTCTCATTTTTTATACGGTGTATAATTTGCATTTTTATTACTAATCGTTTCTTTAAAAACACCAGCGCAGCTCACACTAGTTTATCGCTAGTTATTTTCTCTTTAAATTCCTATTTCCAAACGTGACAGCCATTTTGAATTCAGTAATTATAGACCAGCTCTATCCTTTCTGTTTTCTCTAAATTTTTGAGAATGTAATCTATGATAGATTTTTTTTATTGTCAAACACAATATACTAATTTATGAACATTATATGGCTTCCGCTCAAATTATTCTACCAACTTGATCATTTTACAGATGGTAAACCAAACTTCTTCATTAACGGATAACAAAAAACTCTCTGTGGGTGTGTTCATAGACTTATCAAAAGCTTTTGATACTGTAAATCATAAACTATTTTTTACAAAAATTAGAACATTATGGAATTAGGGGGTGTATGGCATTAAATATGATGTCCCACAGAGAAGCATATTAAAACCTTCTCCCACGGTTTCTTCTTGAAGTGTCTTCCATCTTGACGCAAATCAATAAATATTATTATTAGCGTTAGGTTTTTTTTACTCTTTATTCATTCAATGTCTATTCTTATTCTTTGTGAAATAGAAAAAATAATGTAAAATCCAGATGGTTGATACAAATGAAATGACTGAATGAAACCATATTTATCAAATTTCGGGATAACTCAACTTTGACATATCCAAAAGTTATGTTTTAAAAAAACCTAAAGTTTTGCTATTCAGCCTTCTTCAGACATTTGAAACAAATGAGATTTAAATGTTTGTAGATGAAAAGGACTGACTTTATATGTACAAATGATGGCGTTAATTTGCGTGAGGAGTATGTAAATTTCAAATACTGCCATATTTAGACATAAGGATTTCCTTCTTCGTTGATTCACCTGCTTTCTTGGTTATATTCAATTCGTTTAACGGATAATGCTACAGTTATAAACGTAGGACTATTAAAATTTTTAAAATGAAAAAAAGAAACTATTTATTTAATTAGAAGTTTATAATGTATGATGTGCCATCCATTTGAATACAAGCATTATCAGTCGGCAAAAAATTTACCAATTTATTTCATTTATTTCCCTAGACATTACCAATATGTTTCCATAATTTTGAATAGACGTAATCAAATGCTTTAGTATTGTCAAAAAAAAAAAACAATTTCCGCGTATCATCTTTTTTTGTGTAGTTTTCATTTATTCTGAAAGATGATGCCCGGTTTTTGTATTTTTAATATACAGATGCCATTCATGGAACATTCTCGCTAATCATAAAGTTTTTTCCATAGTCACACTTAACGTTTTCTACATTTTTTTATCAAGATATTATTCAAAGTTTGCAAGCGAGCTATATTGTTTTTGTATCAAGAAATTATTCAAAGTTTGGAAGCAAACTATATTCTTTTTGTTGCGTTTTTTTCAGAAGCTGAACAGTTTTGTCACATAGAAATCCGCCAAGGAAAACAAAAGCATTGAGAATTCCAATTTGTCGTCGACTGTGACTGACTCCTCAAGATTTTATTCTCACGGTGATCATACTTTAAATACGGATTGGAGAAAGTGAACAGGAACAAACGTATTTCCAAAAGGATGACAAACGATAATTCATACTTAAATGCTTCAACAAGTTCCCCAGAACTTAAACATCTCAACACTACTTTCGAAATAGCATTGCAAGCATCTCTTCTCTGTCTCATCATTGCAACATCGTTAGCGGGGAATGCGATGATTATGGTAGCGTTGTACAGGTTCAAGAGCCTACAAACTATTACCAACGTTTTTATTTTGAATCTAAGCATAGCCGATTTTCTCTTAGCTTTGGTAGCCATGCCGTTTACGATGGTTTCGTCTATAAGTAGAAGCTGGATTTTCGGCAGCATAATGTGTAACATTCAAGCAGTTTTCAACTCACTTTTTTGCACAGCGAGTATAGCAACTTTGACATTTGTTAGCATAGAAAGATACATAGCAATCTGTTGTCCACTTACATACAAGGTGAAAGTTACGCCTTTTGCTGTGAAATGCATAGTATGTTACATTTGGTTTCACTCAATTACTAGCTCATTGTCCACATTTCTATTCTCTCGATACAGCTACCTGGACTTCGAGTTTATTTGCACTGTGGATTGGTCTTACAACGTTCCTTATACAATTTGCTTTGCGTTGATCATTCTTGGTATTCCATTTGCCATTATCGCTGTCTGTTATTGGTTTATTTTGAAGTCTGCTGTGAAACAGAAGAAGAGGCTAAACTGCGTTCAAGTTGGGGAAATAGTTTTAGATGAAAAGCATGCTACAACAGCAAGAACAGAAACTTCATTTAGAAACCAGCGCCTTTGTTGGTTAAAAAGCAAAGCGAATTCATTCGCTAATCATAAACAAAGTCAGCAAAGACTGCAAACAAAGCGAGAACGCAAGGCAACTCTTGTCATTGCCATTGTGGTTGGCACATTTATGTTTTGTTGGTTTCCCCACGCAATTGGGGTATTTTGTCTTCTCGATCCAGCTTGTAACTGGAGTAATGGCTTCTACGTTATAACAACCTGGCTAGCCATGTTAAATTCTGCGTTAAACTCGGCAATTTACGGTTTAATGAATCAAGGATTTCGTCGGGCCTTTAAACGTATTGTTCGTTGCAATCGCTTTACTTTGAATGTCAACTAAAGACCTGATTATATGAAGTGGCGTAGTAAGCCTTTAAGCCATTAAGCACGGGCTTAACAAGAATTTCTGTAAATACTTTCTTTGGTAGCCAAAAGGCGAATCATCGCTATATCAAAGTTTCATTTTGAATAATAAAATATTGACTTTCAAACTTATATATGACAAAAATGCTGAGAAGTGAAGATCTCTCTGAATGTTGTAACCGTACTAAAGCCCCGCGCAAACGGTTTCAAAATTTGCTTCAACATCCATTCGATTTTAACGAACAACAATGTTGAAACCGTTTGCCACCCCCTTTTTAACATGTTGAAACATGTTGAAACGAAGTCGAAAGGATGTCGAAAAAGTTTAAAAGGCTTTAAACTTTGCTTCAACATTCTTTCAATTTTTCTTTTGTTCTCGAAAATGTTGAAGGTTGTTGAAGCCGTTTTGCGAGGGTCTTTCAACATTATCGAATAAGCGCTTGCGCGATTTGCATTTTCTCAAGACGCAGTTACTAAGCGGTTAGTAGGAAACTGAATACCAGATTTCTCACACAATTTTGTTGAAACAAAATAGAAACAAATGTTGAAACCGTTTGCCCACCCCGTGTTTAGCGTCATTCAACATTCGTAAACAGCGTTCGATAAAATCGAATAGATGTTAAAGTAAATGTTGAAACCGTTTGCGCGGAGCTTTACATACTTGTGTTTTAGAGGAACTGTGAAGCCGTTTTTAAAACTCCGAAGATGTAATTAGTAATTCTCCTTAATTATAGCTACAATACATATAAATTAAAACAATTTGGGTTTTATCAAAATATCACTCTCTGACTGATAAGTTCATCTATTCTCATCATCTGTCTGCTGAACAGTGAATTGATATTGTAAGGAGAAGTCACATACTAATCACTTCTGGGAGTTAAAGGGTTTAATGGGCATTATCAAGACCAGGGTATGCACATTGAGTTTGTATGGCAGACAAAACTTTTTGAACACCAAAGTGCAACATTAGAAGGATTTCGAAAAAACTAATGTCTCCAGTCATTGATTCTTAAAACTTGGAACACTTACAGTATCAAAGAACAGAGCTTTTGAAAGAAGGATGGCAAAGATATAACCCGATTGAAACTCAACTACACTAAAACTTCAAGGGAACTTTTTTGTGCTGTAATGTGCACAAACTATTTGTGTACAATAAGTGGTGAATTTCACACACAGATCACCTATAGAACAAATCCAGAGTAGCAAGATTTTGTACAAACCTGGTGGGCCTTCATTTCCTTGTTCACCTCTCTCACCTGGACTTCCTGGGTCACCTGAAAGTATTATCAAGTTAATAATATGACCAGGATTCAAATAGATCAACCCTCCCTTCATTGGTTCTTATATGATTCTTCAAGTCCTTTAAGTCATTAATTAGTCATTTCTGACTGTCAAAAGAGTAAATCAAAGCTAAATGTATATGCTCTTCCCTGTATGAGATTACTGTTCTACAAAACAGACTACATGTCTACAGTGTATGCTTCAACAAATTATAGATAGTGACGACAAAATGAAGGAAAATTTCTAGAGCTGTTGACAAATTGCACTCGGCAATCAGAAAAACAAGCCTTTTTAGGGCAAAATTATACTTTTGGGGAATTTCATTACATACAGAGATGTGTTCAAACAACAGAGGTTTTGAAGAAGTGGTGGGAAAGAAAATACATGGTGGCATCATTACAAGAGGAGTACTTAGACAAGGAAAAGGAATTGACATATAATATGTGCTTCATTGACCTGGAAAAGGCATTTAGCAGGGTCCTGAAGAAGGTATTGGAGTGGGCAATGAGGAAGAAAGGTATACCAGAGGTAATGGTGAGAGCAGCAATGAGTTTGTATGAAGACTGTGCAAAGACAAGAGTCAGAGTTGGGCTACAGTTGTCCGAGGAGTTTGAGGTGAAAGTTGGTGTGAACCAGGGATACGTGTTGTCACCGTGGTTTTTGTGATCATGGTTGACGTAGTTAAGGAGAGTGTGATAAATGGTTTAATGAGTAAGATATTTTATGCAGATCTTGTCTTGGTTCTGGAGAGCAAAACAATGGTCAGGAAGGACTGAGGGAGAATTTCTGGAAATGGAAGGAGGCATTCGAGAGCAAAGGGCTGAAGGTGAACCTCAGGAAGACAAAAGTAGTAGTGAGTAGAGTAGAAGGTGAAGTGTCTGTAAGTAAGGTAGATCCATGTGGTATTTGTGGGAAGTGAGTCATGGCAAACTCAGTTTTGTGTTTAAAATGCAGGAAATATATCCATGGAAGATGTGCGTAAGTAAAGAGGGTGACCCAAAGGTTGGGGAGAGACTTTGTGTGTGGAAGAGGCAAGAAGTAAGTTGATGGATTAGTGGAACCGGTGGAGGAGTTGTGTGAAGAGGTGGAAAAGGAGAGAGGTTTCTGTTATTTGAGGGAATGCAACTGGTGGTTGCAAGGCAGCTGTGACAGCAAGAACAAGAATTGGCTCATGAAAGGAATGGTTTATCGGAGTTGTGTAAGATCGGCAATGTTATATAGGAGTGAGACATGGTGTTTGAGGGAAAATAAGGTGGCAATTCTGAGAAGGACTGAGACAGCAATGGTGAGAGCAACTGTGTGGTGCAAAACTGATGGAGAAAAAGAGGTCAGGGGACCTAATGGAGATGTGGGATTGAAGGAAACAGTGGTTATGATGGTACAGGCATGTGTTGAGGAGGGATGATGGGCATGTTTTGAGAAAAGCGTTAAAGTTTGAAATGAAGGGCAAGAAGAAGGGAGGACGACCAATGAAGACAAGGAAAGCAGAAGAGTGTTAGTTTGGAGAAAAATGATGCCATGAATTGAACAAGATGGAG
>JAPEIX020301589.1:0-22101 GCA_026122405.2 Zoanthus sansibaricus
TACTACTACTACTACTACTACTACTACTACTACTACTACTACTACTACTACTACTACTACTACTAGTACTACTACTATACTACTACTACTACTATACTACTATTACTACTACTACTACTAGTACTACTACTACTACAACAACTACTACTACTAAGACTTCAACTACGACTACGACTGGTACGGCTGCTACTGCTACTGATACTGCTAATACCGCTGTATGACTGATACTGCTGTTACCACTGATTCTAATCCGTTTCTCAACAGACTTTGGGCTAAAGCCACGGTGTTACTGACTTGTTTGCTGGGTCTGACGTGGATACTTGGTGTGTTCTTCTTGAATGAACAGTGGGTTGTGATTGCATATCTTTTCAACATCCTCTGTGGTCTGCAGGTTAGGAAGTATTTAAGCCCCATACTGCAGATGATAGTTTTTTTTTCGATGGTAGTAAACAAGTCAAACAAAGTATTTAATGAGTTGGAAGATCTACTCGATCCATGTAATAGAATTACAGTGGTTCTGGATTCCAGATTCCGACAACTTGGATTCCGTATCGCTATCCTCTGGATTCCGGATTCCGGATTCCAACCCCATAGATTTCGGATTCTGAACTCCTTAAATTCCGGATTCCAAATCAAATCCAGATTCCGGATTCCAACAATCAAACTTTGCTAGATTCCAGATTCCGGATTTTGTTACATGGGTCGAATCTGTCCTTGCTAAAGTAGATTAAGTTACACAGCTGAGTACCAGCATTTAGTGAAAGCTCATCTATGACTGTTTAGTTTCCCACCCAGGTGGAATCTACTTCATAGTGCACGAATTAAGATTGAACAGATCTGAGCAGACTAGCAGACTAAAGTTATGATGTTATTATTTTATAATCTGGATCTTAATCGTAAAAATCACCGATAATAAGCTACTATTTCATTCTATGTATTTTGTAATGTAAACGCTTTCTTTGGCCTGAGCAGCAGTGCTTGTGGGATGTGACTTAATGATAAACATGAAGTATAGATAACACGTGTGTTTGTAGCTAACTTGAAGTCACTAAAATGACCACAAAGGCAACATTACGCGTTTTTTATGACTTGTTATTATCTGAGGAACCTGAGCCTTGATGCTAGCTATGCCATGGTTGTTAGTGATAAGGCCTTAGTAAAAGGCCGAAACAGCTGTCTGTGGCTGCCAGCATTCAAGGTGTCTACCATTGTTGTAGTTACCATTATAGTGGCAGTTATCTACTAACGCGCATGGGCTACATACACTTGTGGATTAACATTAAGCCACATCCCACAAGCATTACCCCTTTAAAATGAACCAAATTGATTATAGAACAAAATGAACGTTTCAATATGCAAAACATCATGCTTGGATAGTTTGATTTAGGCTAGTTGGTCCATGCAGAGAGTCGAAATACAAATTATTTACCAGAAGCAACATTGCTATTTAAACCATACTGGTATTTTCAAAAGTTATACTAATCTTTATCTTTTAAAAAACGTGGAGATCAACTTCTAATCGCGTGAAAGTGCACTACTCAATAGATTCGAATAAAAGTAAATAAAAGAAGTAAGACTAACATAAAAAGAAAGCGAAAATATTTCTGTACTTTTCTTTTTTTATAACACAACCTTTTCACTATTTTGTCTTGCTACTTATGTTTTATCTTTAGGGCTTGATGATATTCTTATGCCATTGTCTTCTGGACAAAAAGGTTGGTGGATGTAAACTATTGAAGCGGTAAAGTAATTGATCAATTGATAATTGTTGTAATTACTTTCGCCGGTAGAGATTTGGCTCTTTTCAACCTAACTTGTAAATGTAATTTATGTAAGTTGAGGTACGAAATTCGCATAAATTACTATTTTGCCGGCATGAAACAGTAAATAAATAAATAAATACTTAATGACAGCTCCCCAAAGGGGCTTTTCAGTGTCATGTTAAAATCCCTCTCTCTCTCCCAGTTAAGAATCCCAACTGGTAGGAGGCAAACCAGTTGGCTATTTACAAAGCTTGGTGAATTTGTCCCTGGAATCACCGAGGACAAATTCATTCAGTAGTCCGAGTCGGGGATTCGAACCCGGGTCTTCCGCATTCAAATTCCCAACTCTGACCACTGAGCCACGCTGCCTCCTTATTTACAGTAACAGTAGCCTGGGCCATGTGTAGTGCATTATGGGTAGAGGTATATATGAGGAGTATGTTGGAAATTTGAATCATTTACTGTCAGTCAACGACTCTACACTCCTGTGTTTCTTGTGTCAACTAAATTTAGGAACTCTACGCTCCAGAGATTGCAGCATTGCCTGGGAGGGGTACACGTTTCCAATTTTTCCTCAAAGAAGATTTTTTAGGGTTGTTCCTGTCTCGCATGCTGCCTTAGTCGTAGTATAACAGTTTATTTTCATTGTTGTAAATAGGTATTTATAGTGCTGTTTGTGTCGTGTGCAACACTCTGCTATTTGTTGTGAGCGGATTCTAATAAACTTCTACGTTGCGTTCGACTGATCAACGTGCCCAATTATCGATAATTTTAGTGTTGTATATTAATGTGTAATGTAGGTGAAGTATGGAAGCGTCATTATGTTATCTTAAATTCCCTAAGTTACAAAAGACTTGATTATACTCCAAGGCTAAGATTAAGGGTGAACTGGCAATATACACTTTGTAAGAGCGAAGTATTTACATGCATGTCTGTAAAGTCCAGACTTTATCCCGTTGAGCTCGACTTTTGCGTTGTAACTGAAGGAGTGTAAAATGGCCTGTTGTTTAACATTTTCTTGCGGTGAGATGCAATAATCCTGACTGAGATCATGTGCATTATTTCATTCGGCGCAAAGAGATTAAAAAAAGAAAACATGATTTTTTAGTTTGTGTTTTTGTCGCTTGCATTTGAACGAAAGTAAACAGTTTTTGCTGTGCGTTAACCTGTTACTGGATTATAGTAATCTATTACCGGATAATAATAATCATATTGTAAGCTATTATTTTATAATCCACGGATAAATATTAATACGATTTGTCCTGTATATTCAGGGCTTTTAATTTATTGAAGACTCGGTCATTTTCAAGCCATGCTTTAAACCGTAACATATGTTAACCAACTTAATGATCGACTGCTCGTGGAGGCATTGATACGTACGTCCAAATCACACGATCGATTTTGACCAATGGCGTTCACTGTACAAGATTCGCGATCGCGATTGGTCAAATCAGTTTCGTGATTTCAATCTATCTGTCCAAATTGCCACAACCATAATGATATAGCTTGAAAATAACGCGTTATCATTAATAGAACAAACGCATTAACACTTTCTCAGGTACGAGTGGAGTATAAGAAATTATTCTGTCTGAAAACGCTTAGTTCTCATCGAAGTTTAAAAGAAGAAAAAAGTTCAGAATTGCTTCTCAGAAAGCTTTCGCCCCAAAGAAGAAGTTGGACCGTCACCTCTAGAATGTCGAGGACGTCATTTAAGGTAGCATTTAATGCATCTTGTATGTATAAAACTGACTTTTATACCGCATAAAATTTTGCATTAATTGATGGATTGTTTGAAAGTTAGTTAACCGTGCATCTTTTTTTGAAGAAGTATGATAGTAGTTTATAGATAAGAGCTTTGATATAAATACATACACAATTTAATCAATGGTAACTTTATATGTGTGATATAGTCATTAACTCCTTCACTCGTTAAATACCTTTTAAAATCTACGGCAATACACGGTCTAGTTGTTACAACACAGGATTTAAACAACTCTAGTCTAAAATGTTCAGGTTATCACTGTAGTTAATATCTGAAACTGACGTTTCCAGCGTCTTTTACTTTGTTCATATCTTTATTCTCGAAACATTAACTTTTTGCCCTATTTTTTGAGGCGATCATTAAAACATTACAGCTTAAAGTTGTTTAACTCCTGTAATTACTTCTATCACTACTGTTTCTTTTGTTATACAGTGTTCAACTTAAAATGGTGAACAGCATTAACTCTTATCACAATTTTTTGATCTGTTGCCTCATTTATAGAATCATTCATAGAGTTTTATACTTTATTTACTTTACAAATTGTAATTTGCAGACAAATTTTGAGAGGAGATCAACATGTGAAAATTGTTCTGATCCTTTACAATCACCAACGAACAAAGGTATAGCTGAATATTTCATTTATGCTTGCTGTGAATCACTTTTGTGCTGTCTTTAGTCACAAATGGTATCAAATAAAATATTTTGTTAAATACCAACATTTAAAGTCCATTTTTCTCGTACTCCTATTGGGCAAGACGACATTACGCGCACGTGAAAAAATTTCGCTGTTTCCCAGCAACCACGCGCTCAACGGGCAACATTATTTTGTGGACCGGTAAACAACAAAACCGGAAGTTAATTGTAATTTGGTGTGATTTCAAAAGTTCACACAAGTTTGGATAATAAAAAAATTATTAACCTCGGAAAAGCAGTACGGTTTTGTGGTCCCTCGACGGCCATGTTTCTCTCGGCTCTGCCTCGGGAAACATCGGCGGTCTCGGTACCACAAAACATACTGTTTCCCTCGGTCTCAGTCAAAAAGTGTTAAATGTTTTTTTCTTCATGTATGCAAAATTATTATTCTAACAAAATCTGAGCCTTAGCATTATTCTATATTCTTAAAATTTGCCCAATTTCAGCCTCAATATTCTTATAAAGTGTATTCTTATAAAAAATAAAAGAGTTTATATATAGCCGAAATATTTATAAAACTTTGTATCTTTCGAATTTAGCACTGGCTTGAACAAGGTTTTATACCGAACTAATAAAGTGCAAATTTTAACTCGAGTATTGTCGCTGCACACAGTCTATTTATTCATTTAGCTGTGATCTCTCACCTTGAGGCTGATTTCCAATGATCCATCATGATCTTCACCCCTTCTGCCTTACTGATAAAGAGTACATAAAACACTTTTCGGATATACTATAGTCAAGAAGAAGCCTCCTGAAGAATTCTTGTAAGATTTTGTGCTTAGTTTTTTTCAAATAAACCCTAACTCTAATGTTTCACTGAATAAAAGATAACCACCAATCCCCAACGGCCCTAAACGTTTCGAAAAATGTGCCCTTTTTTCTTCAATTTGACCATTTTCGAATAATGAAATTGTTCTTTTTGTCATTTCAGAGCTTCGGTGTAGGCAAAATTCACTGATAAACATGAACGTGGCAGCGTAGGTCTGCTGCGAGGCCTGGGCACGGTTTGGCAGTGGCTGTCCTCCGCCACGGGAATAATTTACTTTCAATTTCCATTTCAAACGAAAGTAAATTTTGCCATGGCCGAGCGCTGCCATTGGCTTTGTTTTGCATTCTCTTTTAAGAATGATTTTGATTTTAATCTGAGTTGAGTTTGATTGACCTTGATATGCACTTTGCTTTTTGTTTTAAGTTTCACTACATTTATATTTTATTTTAGTTTTTTAATCAATTTTAACTTGTACCGACTTTTATTTTGATCTAGCTTTTTATTTTGGTTTTATATTCCTTTGCGTTTGTACTTATTTTAATTCTATTTTCTTTAGAAAAGGGAAAAAATGCTAAGAAAACTAAGTGGCCGTCCTTGGCCATTATGGAGATATCTATACAAACAAAAAAAACATTAAAAAAACACAAATAATATTTAGAAATAAAGATATTACTATAAAGTACACAAATGAAAACTAAAGATTGCTATGATACTTATTTGCAAAACAATAATTATGTAATTAAGGCTACTAATTTATCTCAATTTATGGTTTGTTATTATGAAAGTTACTGATGCTTTTAAAAATGACCATTTTTGTAGTCCTTCAATTGCTAAACAAAAATGTAATGAAAGTAGCAAAGGTATTGTTAGTGTAAATGGTGATAAACATATCTGAGTATTTTGATAAATTTTCAATAGATAATTGATACTACTAAATTATATTAAGATGAATATTCGTTCGTAATTTTTGCTTCAGCAGATAATGGAAATGATGATGATGATGATGATGACGATGATGATGATGATGACGATGACGATGACGATGATGATGATGATGATGATGATGATGATGACGATGATGATGACGATGATAAATCAGAAAGTGAAGCAGATGATGATAAACATGGTGATGTAACAATAAATTCAATTTTGATGTGTGTACCGACAAATCACCACTTAAATTCGCCACAAATCGTATACGTATTCTCAGGTGTTTTTATTCGATCTGAAATAATAATTATGACCTTCTTACACGTTTTCCTAAATTATGCAATCATTAACAAATTGTAAGCAAATAATTCATAAATTAAATAAACTCAAAACTTACTTCTGTGGCGAGTATCCGATCAAATAATTTCATAAAATTCCTGGTTAGCAATTCACTTATCTGTCTCTGGTTAGCAGTTCAACTGACGATAAAAACTGATGCGGTGTTTAATTACGGTTCAATCAATAAAGTGTAAACGGAAATGTCAATCATTCAGAAATGTATCATGCAAATAAAATAAATGAAAGAAAGTTTAACTTAATTAACTAGTTTTAACGAAACATTCTCCGCCCCAATAAGGGCGTAGTCCTTATTCCTATAAGTTCTCATCAATGTTCAGATATTCTTTAATCATATCCTTCAACTGGATAGATAACTGCAATTTTGGTAACTGGACGGTTGTACTCTCCAGTTGCAGTCTTGACTTTTACATTACGAACTCGTCCGTCTGATCCGGGATATACTTGAAGTACTCTTCCGACAGTCCATTTTCCGCGTATTGCGTTGTTGTCGGCTATGGTTACGATGTCATCTGGTTGAACGTTCCGGTTTTCAACGCGCCATTTCTTTCGTGGTACCAATGTGGGAAATACATCTCTGCTCCAACGCTTCCAGAAGGAGTCCACAATTTTTTGGACAAATTCGACTCGGTGTTGAGGATTTTTTGTGTGTTTGAATGGACCTTGGGGTACTTCAGCTGTAGCTCGACCAAGCAACATGTCATTTGGACACAAGTAAGCACCATCATCAGGGTCGTTGGGAACTCGACCAATAGGACGTTGATTCACCAAGTTTGCAACTTCTAAAAGACAGGTGTACAACTCGAATGGTGTTAGAACTTGTTCACCAATTACTTTCTTTAAAGCACTCTTACAGGTCTTAACTAGCGATTCTGCGCATCCGTTTTGATGTGGAGCTGCCGGGGTTGTGAAAATCCACTTGATACCTCTCTCACTGCAGTACTCACGAAGTTGAATGTCGTCCAGACCTTCGATTATCTTTCGCAACTCTCTTGCAGCGCCTACCATTTGTGATCCGTTGTCACTTATCATCACAGCTGGGTAACCTCGCAATGCAAAGAACCTGCGAAGGACTTGCATGAACTCCATCGTTGATAAATCCACGGCCATTTCCAAGTGAACAGCTCTTGTGTTTAAACACGTAAATATTACTCCGTAATGTTTCATGTTCTTGTTGCGCCCTATTTTGACGTTATAGGGGCCAAAATAATCACACGCGGTGTAGAAGAATGGCGGGGTTTGTGGGGCAAGACGCAACTGTGGAAGTTCCGCCATTAGCTGCGTTTCTGTTTTGTGTGCTATTTCGCGGCAAAACACACACTTGAATTTCACGGCTTTGCTAAGTTTGTTTGCCTTTAAAATCCAATACTTTCGTCTCGTTTTTGCGGTTGTGGTCGCTACTCCGGGGTGACCATACTTGTGCATGTGAGTGACTATTAGCAGGGATATGTGATGTTCGTTGGGTAAAAGCACAGGGTGCTTCTGTTCGTATGATACCAAGGCTTCATTTACTCTGCCTCCAACTCTGATGATTCCGTCGTTGTCTTTAAAGGGACTGAGGGACTTGAATTCTCCTTCCTCGTATCGTCTGTGCAAAGATTTCTGTCCTTGCCTTATCCAATACATTTCTGCAGCTTTCAGCTCTTCTGGTGTTAAAGGTCCGGTTATTGCTTCTTGTCCGTGTTTTCTCAAACGGATTTTTTCTGCCAATCTTTGAATACGCGCTGTTACTCTGATCAGCTTTCTCCAGCTTGAAAAACGGGACACGTCGTATGGCGCTTCAGGTTTCGCTGATGTATTTGCCACTAGCTGTACATTGCGACGTTCCATGTCTTCATCCTGAGGTACAACTCTTACGGCTGCGTTGGGCCACTGTTCCACTGGAAATTGCAAGAACTCTGGTCCTTTGATCCATCTCCCATTTAACTCATTTACATGGAGGCCTCGAGATAGATCGTCTGCGGGGTTGTCTGCACTTGGGATGTGTTTCCATTGGCTTGGATGGGAGCAGCTTTGAATTTCTCCGATTCTTGCAGAGACAAACGGTTTGAAATTGCGAGATTCGCTGTAGATCCAGCCCATAACAATCATGCTGTCTGTAAAGAACGAAACAGTTTCGAACTTTATCCTTGATTCTTCTTGAATGGACTTTGCTAATCGGCTTGCGATAACGGCTGCTTGTAATTCTAAGCGTGGTATAGTGAGCTGCTTTAACGGGGCGACTCTCGACTTTGCGGCAATGAATTTCACTGAATAGCTGTTGTCAGTTTTCCTTTGTCTTGTGTAAGCACATGCTCCGAAGGCATCTTTCGATGCATCTGCAAAGACGCACAGTGTCGGCGGCTCTAATTCAGTATTCACGAGCAGGACTCTCTCGAAAGACACGCTATTCAAGTCCTTTATTTCTTGAAAAAAGGAACTCCATTTCTCTTGAACTGACGGTGGTAGTATGTCGTCCCAGTCAAAACCTTGCTGCCATAGCTGTTGGATGCCTATCTTTGCTCTGATAATGAACGGAGCAGCAAATCCAACAGGATCAAAGATTCGTGCCACAGTACTTAAAATCTTTCTCTTCGTCATTTTTTGGTCAGTCAAATTGAGATCATTTGTAGTCTTCAGTAAGTTTTCGTTGACTCTGAAAAAGAACTTGTCAGTAGCACAGTTCCATAACATTCCTAAGACTTTCTCTTCTTCTGCTTCAAACGCTTTTGTCATTTTCTGATTTTCGTGTTCTTTCTGAGTGAGCACTTTGTTGGAAATCCAACCTTTAACTTTAAAACCTCCAGTTTCTAAAACTTTGTCGATCGCTTCAGTTCGCTCTTGTGCTTCTTGTACAGTATTTACGGAATCACAGATGTCATCCATGTACACATTATTCAATAATACCTCGGCTGCCTCTGGGAAACTTGTTTTGTTTTCTTCAGCAGTTTTTCTTAACGCTATTTGCGCCATAGCAGGAGCTGGCTTATCTCCAAATGTCAATACTGTTTTGACATAGACATCCGGTTCTCGATTTGTGTCAAGGTTTCGCCATAAAAATCGGTGCACATGCTGATCTCGCTCTGGAATCAAGATTCTATGATACATCTTGGAAATATCTCCCATAACAGCAACATTTCTCTCACGAAAACGCAGGATTACGCCGAACATTCCGTTTAAAAGATCGGGACCTTTTTTCCAGTAGTCGTTGAGGCTATGACCTTTATAAACTGCTGACGAATTAAAGACTATGCGCACTGGCGTACTTGTCTTTTCTGGTCGTAACACTGCGTGATGCGCAACATAATAAACTGGACCTTTGTAGGTCTCGAGTTCTTCCTTTGTCAGTTTTCGCGAAAAGTTCATTTCCTCCATTTCTTTTATTTGCTTGTTGTAGGCTTCTGCTAGCTTCGGTTTGTCCTTAAGCATCCGTTCTGTGGACTGAAGACGTCTTAAAGCCAATTGTTTATTGTCTGGCAACAATTCGGGGTCCTTTTTCCAAGGGTAACCAATCTGCCATTGACTTCCTACTTTTTGGGTGGCTTTTGCAATTGCTTCATACTCTTCCCTTTCCACCCGGCTCAGTTTATCGGCGTCGCATACACATGGACTTACTTGTACACCCATTGACTCGGTTCTCCAGAAGTCCGTGAGGTCAACTGGCTCTGAAAATTTGACGTGTAATATTTCATGATTGTTTGTTGTTAAGTTTCCTGGGGAGCCTCCAAATATCACCCATCCTAATGGCGTTTTACGAGCCACTACATGATCTTCTTGTCTTGTCGGGCCTGTGTGTACGTGTGCGTGGTCAATTCCAATGAGCAGATCTATTGGCCCTTTTCCTCTATGGATGCGCTCTTTCTCTAGGCCAAGACGGGCTTTCAAGGTTGTCAGACGAACGGCTGACACTTCCTCGCTAATGCTTGGGATACCAACCGCTCTTACCGCAAAGCTGGGACCACCTTCCACTGCGGAAATTGGTATTTTGTACTCCTTCGTAACGATGTTTTCCTCTTGTCCTCCGACTTTTGTTATCGTGATGGCGGCGGCTTTGCCTTTGAGACCAAGCATGGTGGCGGTTTCATTTCGAATCAAACTTATCTGCGCTCCAGAGTCGAGGAGGACATTTCCCATCTTGTAAAAACCGTTGTTTCCAAACATTCGAGCTGTAAGAATTGGCAGCATTGTCGACTGATGACTTTGTGTTGTTGCTATCCCTATGCTTACAGCGCTACTCTTATGAAGCAGTGGGTGGTGGAACTGGGGACACTGGCTACCATTATCGGTCTTTGTGCATTGGCGGCGTCTGTTGCAGCTGCTCAGGCGGTGATCTCTACCAGCTCTCTTCAAACAGCTATAACAAGCGTGATTTTCTTTTACAACTGCAATTCGTTCTTCAATGCTCATGCCGAAGAGCTTGGAACATTGGTCAGGCCAATGTGTTGCTGACTTGCATACCCAGCATTTGTGTCCGTACGCTTTTTCATAATTTTCTTTGCTTCCTTTTACATAAGAAATGACACGCCTGTTTGAAGTATTGGACCTGATCGGGGCTGTTGCACGCATGCGAGACCTCATCTCTGTTGACATCCAGTTCAATAATTCTTTAAGTGTCGCTGATTTCTTCTCTCTTTCTATTTCTCTAGCCCATACTTTTCTGTCGTCAGCACACATCTTTTGCTCTATGATTGATAACATGTGACTGTTATCCATATCGGCAGGGAGCCCAACTTCCTTTAAGGTATTGTAACTTCTCTTTACAAGGTGCACAAGGTCACAAAACCGCGCATCTTCACCATCGCTCAAGGCTCTAAATTTCACTATTTCCTGGGTCACGGTGTCAGAAACGTATCTTGGATCGCCATAAATCGAGTCCAAATATTCCCATGCTGCATCGTAGTCTGTCCCAATTCCTTTAATCAGTTCGAGCGGCTTTTCTTTTAGGCACGTGCGCAACAAAGTCACGGCGTCTCTCTTTGTGTACCTTGGTTCAATCGCATGTTTAAAATCGGACTTAAAAATAGCATACTCACGCACGTCGCCGCTAAAGACCGGTAACTTTGGCTTTTGATGCTTGAAAGTACATACGTTATTTGGACTTAACTGCAATTCATCTGTAACTTTTGAAGTGTCTGCGGGATGCTGTAATATGTCGGTAGTTGTACTTTGTCCGTCATCAGCAACTGTCATTTCGTGAATTCCGATCATATTTTCGTCATGATGCAGTTTTTTCTCAAGCTGTTGGCTTACTGCATTATCTTCTAATTTATTACCAGTACCGTTAAACAACCTTTTATCTACAAAAGTAACATTTTCTGTTTTTGAATAATCAATATGTGCAATATATAATTTTGCATCTGTCTCTAATTTCAGAAATTGTTCTCGGCATTCCTCTAACCATTTTTCTTCTTCTTCATAATGTTCATCTTCTATCAGTTCTGCGTAGCTATCATGTTTCGTCTCTAATACTTCGTACGTGTTTCGCAATTTACTTAAAGCTTCTCTTACCTCTTCTATGGATCTCTCATTTGATATGTGATAAATCAATGCTTTTCCGGCCCTTGTGAATGCGGACTTGGCCGTTCGCCGTTCTGTTTTTGCTTGCTTTAATTCTTGTGCGTCCATGGCGCTCTGTACTTGATGTTTTAAGCTCTCGTTGTCAATCACAGTTTAAGCCATTTTCTTAAACTCAAAGAAATCGAATGAAATGTACCGACAAATCACCACTTAAGTTCGCCACAAATCGTATACGTATTCTGAGGTGTTTTTATTCGATCTGAAATAACAATAATTACGACCTTCTTACACGTGTTCCTAAATTATGCAATGATTAATAAATTGTAAACAAATAATTCATAAATTAAATAAACTCAAAACTTACTTCTGTGGCGAGTATCCGATCAAATAATTTCTTAAAATTCCTGGTTAGCAATTCACTTATCTGTCTCTGGTTAGCAATTCAACTGACAATAAAAACTGATGCGGTGTTTAATTACAGTTCAATCAATAAAGTGTAAACGGAAATGTCAATCATTCAGAAATGTATCATGCAAACAAAATAAATGACAGAAAGTATAACTTGATTAGTTTAACGAAACAGTTGTTATTCTAACCAAGGGTTTTCATTTCGGCCCATATAAGGTAATCAAAGAGAGCGTTGCATCGATATCCTGGATTCTACAGTGCGGATTTCGGATTCTAAGTCCGTTGATTCCAAGTTCCACGGTCAGGAAGTTATTGAATCCCGAATTCCATAAGCTTGATTCCCGATTTCCATAATATGTTTATTTAGCTTATAAGGTGTTAATTATATTTTTGGTATATGTATATATAACAAGTCAGTAATTTCGCTTGACTTTGCCTCATTAATTATTACCCAATAAGATTAATACTTAGGAGTTATTCTCCGGCAATTTTTCAAATTTTGAACTAAAAATTGTGTAAATCTTGTTTTACTGGATAATCCTCATGTAGTAAGTTACAAAGAACTAAAAGCTCAAAGTTTTTAGGTTTGCATGACTATATATAGTTTTGCTAATAAAGATATGTTTGGCAATAATTTGAAATTTAACTTTCATTTCTAAAAAGAAAAGAAAAGAACTAGATAACAAAGTCGCCAAGTTGTCTACCTAGTTGGTAAGGTGCCAGTCTATTATGCGGGAGGCCCGGGTTCGATTCCCAGTCAGACCAGCACTGAGGGTCTTAAAATAATTGAGGAGAAGTTGCTTCCTTTGCTCTAACATCTGCAAATGGTTAGACTTTCATATCTTCTCGGATAAGGACGTTAAACTGTAGGCCCTTGAAGACATATCTGTGTTTATAAATGTGTGTGTGTGTGTCATGTGAAAGGTTTCCGTCGACCTAAGAGTGGTAAAGATGGTGTCCCCAGTTGGTAGGCTTTTCGCCAGCTAGAGAACTTGACACCTAAATAAAGTCTTTATTTTATTGTCTTCTTTTTACAGGAACAAATAAATAACATAAGAATTTGGCTTTTCAGTGTTCTCAGCCAAAAATTATAGCTAATTTGCACATCTCTCAATTGTTACTCACTTTAACAAATGCTAGAAATACTATTATATTCCACTTTCAGTTTTCAAAGTAAAAAAGAGGGCTTTCTTTGGACTGTAGCCATGAATTTTTAATTTTATCTGTGCATATTGAGTTTGACCCATTGAAAAATTCAATTAGTTGGGATTTGCTGTTAGCTTGGTCTTAATTTTTGTGGGTAAATCACAATCTGAGTGTTCCTGTAGAGCTAGTTTTTAAAAGAGAGCGTGTAAACAATACGTGTTGTCAACATTAATTTGTTTAAAAGAGTGATTCCCAAATGTACTGAATTTCTAAGACGGTATCATATAGATACAAATTAAATGAATATTTCATTTGCATATGTCTTTTTTCATGAAAACTAAAACAACTGTTTCCTGTAGCTACAGTTTTCTTCAGAAGGAAATTGGAAAATTTTTTAAGCGTCTATTGTGAAAACACCTGTTGCGTGTCAGTAAGCCAATATGCCTCAGACTTAACGATAGTCAACCGCGTTTTTTCATTAATATACTGAATTTAAACAAATGATAAAAATCTTTATTGTTGAAGCATTGTCGTCTTCGGGACAAAAAAAAAGTTTTAACTATAAATAAATGAAGATTGCCGCAGTATTATATTTCCCTTTGCTTTGAAATGTTATAGCTCTACTGAATAACGACTCCGAGCTTATTTTAATACGGCTAAAGTATGATATTTTAAAGTTGCTTTAAAGTTTGATAATTATTTGTCGACCTTATGGGGAAAGTGTGTGTTGTAAATGTGTGTTAAGATTTTAAAAACAAATGATTACCGCAATAAGAAAAATAAATTAAAATGGCGACCCACAAAAAGCTTCATCGAGTAAACCACATATGATAAAAATATCTTGTACTGTACGTAACTATATTTGGCATATTGTAAAAAGAGTCATTAGCATTCTTACTTCAATCCTAAATCTAAGCAATCTGTGCTCATATGAAACAGGAAAAAAACTCTCTTATTTTTACAACTGGAAGTAAAATTATTGGCGCTGTGCGATATAATAACAAAAATGTGTTAGAAAATTACACTACTTTTAGAGTCTGAAACTTGTGTATTATAATACAACAAAAATGTGTTAGAATGCTACACTACTTTTAGAGTTGGAAACTTAAGTATCAGGTTTTTGTATGAATAAATATTAGTAATTCTATTTAGAAATAAACATAAGCAAATATTTGAATAAAAGTGTTTGTCTCCTCAAGAGGGATTATCTATTACTGAAGACAGAGTAATGAAATTAAAACTCAAAAATGAAAGTTTTTTAAAATCCAGTCGATTCAAATTGCTAAAATAAAATGATATCGGGGTTTTCTTTTTTTGATCTTGGCTATTGTGGGAAATTTAAGCTTTCATTATTTTACGGCGGGGCAACCAACGAAATAAAATGGGGTTCTGAAGTTTTTTTTTTGATAAAATGTGTTTAATAATTTATGCAACTAATTTATTCTAAACTATACAGAATTCACTTGTCGTTTGTCGATCGCTGATTGGTTGACTTTGTAAATGTTCGACGTTGTCGCTTTCAGCTTTGGCTTGATGTCAGTTGCATATGTATCCGGTAAAATCGCACACTGGAAAAGACCTGAGCACAAAGGGAAACGTCTTTTGAAAAGGTTATTCGCACCAAATTTCCTCTTTATATAAAAAAATGTGGTGTTTTATATCAGAACCAAACGGTATCATTCACGAAATCGTTCTTCCTAAGTCGTCTCTCGGCCAAGAGTGTTTTGACAAGGTAATGACTATTGTGAAGTTCGACGATTTTAAAGCGCTTTTCTTTGGATCTTTAAATTTTCAAAACGATTATTTCCGGTTGAGCAGGTGCCCGTTAAATCATTTTCATTCATTTTTGCTCTTAGGTTTGCGAAAAGTTAAAGTTAGTAGAAAAAGATTATTTTGGTTTGAAGTACGTCGGACCAAGAGGAGTTCAGTTGTGGCTCAATATGAGAAATTCAATGTCTTCGCAGCTAAGCGGCAAGCCTCCCCACAGGCTTTATATGTTAGTAAAATTCTTTGTCAAACCTCAGGAGTTACAACAGGAAATTTCCAGGTAAGTTTTGTTAAAAACAGTTCAATACAAAACTAAATTTTGGAAAGTACTAGTGATAAATTTTTACTTTTAGTTTTTGGTTATGACTTTGTGTTTATCCCACTTTGCCTTTCTTCTTCCAGACATGAATATTACTTGACTTTAAAAAGATATATCGCTGAAGGTAAATTAGATCTATCAATGCTTCAGACTCGAACAATAGCAAGAATTTGTGCTCTTATTGCACAAGTTGAAACTGGTGATTTTAGTCAGGATGGCGTTTCAAAGTATTCGACCTACGTTCCGTTGTCTTTGTGCCGTCTGTATGCGAGGACCTCCGACCTCCACAAGGACGCCACCTCGGAGCATTTGAAACTTGGTAAAACAAACTGCAGTGAGGCAAAAATTGAACTGCTTCATTTATTGTCAAATGTTCCGGGCTACGGAGTTGAGGTATTTCGAGGCAAAGTGCGAGAAGATAAAGAAGTAAAGCGTTTAGAGATAGCGGTTGGCAATGATGGTCTCCGTGTTTTGAGAGTTCAACGCGAATACGACTTGAAACAAGCGAGAGAGGTCACTAGAAAATCTCTTGAGAAAAGGTAAGCATTTGCAATGATTTAGCACAAAAACCAAAGCTAAGATTTTTCTTGTTTCTCTAAAGATGGTAAGAAAATTGCGAAAAAGTTTAGTCCATTCATTCATAATTAAGCGTTAGTGTGCAAGGGATTACCAAGAATCAGTGAAAAAAAAATTTCCTTCATTTTTAGGCTTTTTAATAATGGTTGTATGTATACATTCAGAGAAAAATAAAAGGGAAGCAAAATAGAAAACTTGTGCTGCTTTGCAAGAGAGGATTGAATTTTTTCTCAACAAAATTTTTGAAGTTTTTTTGTTGTTATCCGCCACGAAAAACGTTAGCGGCTGAATACCAACCGAGAGCAAGAAAACACGGATGAAACAAGGAAAATCATTAAAATTGATCGTTTAATTATCTTTGAAAACAACATTTCCTTTTGTCGACGTTCAATGGTCTCTGTGTTTTGCACATGACACTTTTATTTTACCGGTCACCAATGCAGAGCTTTGCAAGCCACCCGTTGGATTTTTTTGAAATTGTCATTCCTCGGCTTCCTTTTGCGATTTAGCGTTTTATTAACAGCAAACCTTGTGCGGAGATAGAGACAGGAAAAATTGGGGAAACCTCAGTTTGTTATTGACTGTGGTAACATCTATCACATTTAATCATTTTGGTTTGGCAAGACTCACCCGAAAGAATGTTATTATTTTGAAATATAGACAAAAGCAAATCATTTAAATTTTAATACCAAGCATTTAAATTTAGAGTTATTCTGCGTCATAGTTACATATTTTAAAGAAACTTTGTATTTTTTTTACGTCTTATGTTGTTATGGTCAATGCGTTGACTAGGTCTTGACCAAACTTGAATCATATTTCTTCTAACAATATTGCATTAGATTTAAAGAACCGGACTTTTCAAAGAATAATTATGAAAAATGATTACTTCCTGACCAAAAAGAAACTACGTTTTTCATAAACAAAGATAAAAGCCGGTTTCAGCTCAAAAACTAACGATTGATAAATGTCACGAATAACATATCAAGAATAACTATCGTTGTCATTTCAACAAATAAACTAGTCATTATTTCTCGGGCGGATGCAATGTAATTTTTATTCTCTCCATATTATTAAAAATTTTCAAATTTATTAAAGAAAAACTAAAATTTAAGGGACATTACAGTAGGTGGCAATGTTATCATTTGTTCAAAAAAAATCTGTTCACTTTGCAATTGATTGAATGTTTTACGAAAAGTCCGCTAAAAGAATTAGAGAAAATGAACAGAGTTTTATTATATTCAAGAAATTAGAACAAATGCATGGATGGTGTCGGAGCAAAAATAGAAGAGAAAAATATAATTAAGAATTTTATTAGTTTTGAAAAAGATTCAGAACAAAAACAGAAATTCAAAGATCGTTAAAAAACTTAAAAAGTTCCTCGAGAGAAGAAGAAAGTCTTACGGGACGGAACATTTGATTTTTGAGGGGAGGGGGTGGAAAATTCAGTCCATGCAAGAATTTTTTTCGCAAAGGCGAACAAGCTAAATTTTTTCTTCCCATATTGAGGTGCAACGCAAGATATCCTTTTGCCAGTATAGAAGGTTTGTTTTGGTTGTTGAAAACTTTTTTTGAACGATTTTTTTTTCTCCTAGGGTTGCAGGATCTTTTTTTTAATGTTACAAAATCAAATGGCCCGCCAAGATCACTTATGGCACACGCTCCTCTAGTCTTTTTATAATTTCAATAGAGCTCTACGCACGCTCTGATTGATGAAAACCCATGTTTTATTAGAGAAATGACATAGAAAAAGAGTTTTTTTTAATTGTTTTTTTGGCGTGTATAAACTATATTATAAAGCAAATGAAGATGCTTAAGCCGTGTATTAGACTGTGCTAAAACACTCATGGCATTTGCAAACACTCAAGAAATTCCCGGCGTGTTTTATCACAGTCTAATGCGCGACTTTTCATAGGCCTCTTTATCTGTTAATAAACGACATTCAGTGGAACGAACTATCGTCACGATTATGTGCGCAATTTTCAGTACAAAAGATAAGCCTGGTTTCTGCGGTACACGCTTTTTATTATAAGAGCAATGAGGCTCAAATTGGCCGAAAATTAAAACAATTTAAGAACAAGCTCAGACTGAGCAAAGTTAGTAGAGTCCACTCTAACAACTTTGGGCTGAGGCTGAAAAAAAGTGAAAGAGTTCAGTTTTAGTTGAAACTTTTCTGAATCTTGTCATTTTCGTACACACTGTGCACAGTAGAAACACGGAGGCACCGTCTCCCGTTTATTATCGTATCTACTATTAGTCTTGTCTTTTTGTTTTGATTTGTCATTATTTCAAGCCGCTCACTGGAATATGAATTAAAAAAAAAATAACAAATTGAGGCTGAAGCAGCTGAAAAATTAAGAACAATGAGCTTAGGCAAAATTTACTGGTTCTTATAAAAAAAACCCGTCTATTAGTTGAGCCGCGACTTTTGCGATATCAGTACAGCGCTAATACCAACTGAGCTATGAAACTGCAGTTATTGGGAGTATATAGAGGATTAACCTTAGTGAGTTCGGGTTCTCATGCAAAGACGCACAGCGATTCATTCTGATTCTGTTTGTATTGCCATCTGGTTAGCCTACATGGTAAGGTGCCAGTCTATCGTGCTGAAGACTCGGGTAAGATTCCAGTGTCTTAAAATAACTGAGGAGAAGGTGCTGCCTTTGCTCTAACATCCGCAAATGGTTAGACCATCGAGTCATTTCGGATAAGGACTTTAAACCGTAGGTCCAGTCTTCCGTAGGTCCAGACTCTCTATCATGGAACTAAAAATAACTCACACATCCATGGTAGGGGAATAGGGTGGTGATCCCGATGTTGTGTAATCTGTTTCTTGTAATTCTGTTGAGAGCATTGAATTATAAAATATTTGTGAGCCGCTGTTGGGGACGATCTAGGTCTCTCAACTACCAGCTCTGTAATTGTTTGTAAAGCGCATTTGAATAAATTGCGCTATGTAAAATCAATGAATTTATTATTTATATGTATCGGAGTGAAAGTAACCATGCTGTGAACGGTTGGACGTAAGCGAAACATTATTACAACAACAGTTGCATGATGCAACAACAGTTGACCATACGTAAAGAGTCGAGCACTTCGATCCGCTTTCGTCTACGTTGTGCTTTGTTTACACTAGGAACGGGAATGAGGGAAGCAGAAACGAAGACGGAAGAAAAAGCAAATCTTCCGTTTTTTTCCGTCTCCGTTTTCACCGATCTTACGCCAATGTTAACCTAGTGCTGGGATTCGCTATGCTATGTAAGCACGAAATAAAACTGAAACTAAAACTGTTTAGATGGTGAAATAAGGACTCTTAAGGCCGATTTACACGGCGCAACTTTTGCCTACAACTGCTGCATGCAACTTACTTACGCCATACATATAATACGAATTGTGTCGTGTACATCAAGCCTGCAACTCGCTTAAAACTATCTCATGCAACTCAAAAAAAGTTGTAGGATTTTTAAACATGTTTTAAAGTTGTATGCATTTTTGACGTTTTTGCGACAAAGAAACCCGAGTCTGGAGGCCTGCAGTAAGTTTTTTCAATATGGCGGGAGAGACTAAGGATGTAAAGAAAGCTATATTTAATTCAGGTGAAAACGCTATTTTTATTTGCTTGTCATGAAAAAGGCATTTTTAATAGCTAAATCGATTTTTAAATTTCTGACGAACCTCAAGTGTTGTCGTGTCCATGCGAAGATGCTCTGTAGCTTTCCTGGTCTTGAAGTCTTTGCTCTTGTAAAATTTTTCTGAAAACCCTCTGACTTGTTCTTGTCTCAACCACTCTATTTCCCAGACAGATTTTGCACGTTGTCTACATTTTTTTCGTTTCTACACAACTGTTAAAATCATTAAAACTGCAGTACGCCCACTGTCCACCATTTCCTCTGTTTTTTTTCCCAGACTCCCAATGAGGGACCGAGAGAATTGCATAAGATATTCAGTGTTGCAAGACCAAAAAATGGCTGCTAAAATATATTGCGGGCGAGTTGCATGTAACAGTTGTAGGAAAAAGTTGCGCCGTGTAAATCGACCTTTACGATTCCACTTAAGCATCCGTTGTTTAAGACGCTTACAAGTGAAAACCAGGCTTAATTTTATTTTATTCTTTATTCAGGATCTCATTTGAAGATGTATCGACAGTCTCTTACAATAATAAAAGCTTCACGGTCGTTTATGGCGGCAGCGGTTCCCAGGCACAACGTATCACATACAAACTCAAAAATGAGCATGACGCGGTCGCATTGTTCCGAACCTTTACTGAATATCACACCTTCTACCAGTGCAACACGGTAAAACGGTCAGTTATAGATCAGTGTACTAGAACTTTCCTTGGCCGTGTTGTGTCTCTCTTGTTCCCCAGTAGTGAGCTTGGTCAGTTGTTTCTTTTTGATGTTCAACGCACAAGGCGCCAAGCTTACAGTCAGGCCTGGAACGAGCTAAACTCAACTCGTCACGACAACATTCCCATCTATTACGATGGTAGTGGCAGTCGTAGCGGCTACTCTACGATATCGGAGTACAGGCCTGTTCAGTCGCCTCTGTCGCAGCGAAAGAGTCACAATATCAGAAGAAAAGAGGATATTTGCAAGTCGGGGAATCGCAAAGGGTTGTCGGAGAGAGAAAATGTGGAAAATCTGTCGATGCCGCAGCTAAAAAAGATAGTGAGACACTTGCAGGATGCAAGGATTTGTCAGATTTGTATGGACATGGAAGTTGCAACTGCATTTTGTCCGTGCGGTCACGTGGTGTGTTGTGTGGATTGCTCTGTCATGTGTAAAGAATGCCCTTTATGCCGCAGTCAAATAACGTATGCTCAAAGAGTTTTCTTCCCATTTGAATGAAACTAACAGCAATGGATTAAAAAGAAAGATATGTCTTTTAAGATGTTATGACTTATTCTTTATCTCAAGTAACTTCTTGTGGAAGAATGAGTTTTTTTCCCAGGCAACGCTCGCGTTGTAGGTTAGGCGTTTTGGTTCTTCACTTCCAGACCAGCTGCGCCATTTCTTGTTTTTCCAATGGGAAGCACAAGCAGCTGATCTTTTGCTGGTGGTCGTGTAGTCAATCTAAACAACAAGTTTACTTTTGCCTAACACTTTGAATAGGACACTTTCCATAACAAGAAAACGAGGAGGTACTTTATCATATAAAAATAGTTTATTTAGCATTTTTTCAAACCTTAGCTTTAAAAGTAACAAGCAAAAATGAAGTTAAACACGACGAACTCTCGTACATCAAAAATACGACCTAACACCAGTTAAACATTGCAGATAATACTCTTTAAATATGAGACCGCTTCTGACAGCTATCCGAGTCCCTGTTACTCATGAAACTTCCAATTGGGGAACTAAGACTTGCTATTGGTAAACTGAAATTCTGGCACCTCAAACAGTAGAATGAATTATTAAAACCGAAATTAAATGTTTTAACTAAGATACTAATATATTTTTAACCAAATAGATAATTTGTGAAAACCATTAATATAATTCTTTTTTATAATAGAAAGCGTCGATGTAAAAATACCAATGAGTAGATGTGTATAATTACAAAATATCAACGGACACTGAATGATTAAAGTTCTTCAAAATAATGTTCGTAATAACCAAACTGTTAAAACAATGCATTTATATGACGAGTAAAAGTTTGTCAGTTAACATTTTTGTTTTGTTTTGCAAGTCTCATTTCGGGGTCCTTCGCTTCAAATAATGATCCAAGAAATTATCGTTTTTGGTTGAAGAATTTGCGAATGTTGGCATGGTATTAAAAATCATCACTTTTTTAGGAGAAAGTTTGGGCTGGTGCGTTAGCGAAGACAGAGCGTTACGACCAAAGGTCTCCATTTCGATTCGCAGCTCTCCCTAGATTTGAATATTTGTGCGACTTTCTTTTCAGCTTCCGTTTAATCTATCAACTTCACACATTCCTTGAAATACTTGCTATATAATTCCACCTCAATGGGTTCCAGCTTCATGTCAAAATTACTGATATTAACCTTATGTCTGTTATAATATTGTTGTGGGCCAACAAGTCCTACTTCTCCAGCTGTCCACAAAACAACACGCATTGTTCGCTTTGGACGAAGGTTGAGTTGTCTAATGCACCTATCAATGTT
>JAPEIX020301590.1:0-14540 GCA_026122405.2 Zoanthus sansibaricus
TCATTGTCCTCGGCAGACCCCATGGCAACGCCCTTCCCATGGGTTGTGTAAACAATGATTGTGAATGCTTTTTAGCAGCTGGATGATACTCTGCCTCACTTCTAATCAAGTCTTTGGGAGGTTTTGTCAGCGAATGGAGGGAGCTCCACGATTTTATGGAAATAAAGTTATTCATCTTAGGCATAAAGCTTATAGTTTTAGAAAAAAAGTTCTCGTCGATGTTGTTGGCACACAGGGGTCACTGGTAAGTTTTGTTTGAATTTCTTGCTTTTGACCTCTGTTTGATGTTCTCACGCACTGTTCATGCCCGTTTGCCGAAGGCTGCAACTTCAACTTCAAAGAGTTGTTTAGACAACTTAAATCCACCTGTCCCTTCCTGGTCGGGATACAGGCCTTAAGCAAAAGTTCATTAGTGGACTTTTGCTTCAAAACCACCCAACAAGCAACTGAAGCAGCTGCTAAAGGTTGTAACTTTGATGACATGCATTTGGAATCAAAACCATTGTCACTGCCAATGACGGAGTCATGTTTTGTGCCAATAGAGCTGGCAGATCAAGACCTAAAAGACCTTCTCCATTTATTCGGAGAAGTGAAATCAGTCTGCCGGCTTTACCACAGAGAACCAGGCTTACAAGATTTAGAGAATGGCCTCCGTGTGGTGGCCTTTTTGAAGCTCCAGAGACCATTACCTGTTCGGCTCTCTTATAAGGGCATGTCGATTGGTTTTAAATACACCGGTCAGCCAATATCGTGCCTCCGGTGTTCATCTTTCGAACACTTGGTGGACGATTGCTCTTACACAAGAACCAAATCTGCTGCGACTCAAAACCAGACATTGACAAAATCACCACAAGCCGCATCACAAGACCACAAGCAACACCATCCACTTCGCAAAGCAACGACATGCAGACCTCACCAAGTGAACCTTCGCATCCTGCTACACCATGCCGCCAAGCTGAAAACTTTACAACGCCCGCTAAGCTCTCCTTCAAAAGGACAAGGCAAAAAAGCTTCTCTCGACGGATTTGAAGTCTTCCAAGAAGATCTTCTAGTCCGTAAAGATATCGATAAATTGCTCCGAGTCCCCAAGGACACTGTGCTCAAAGCACGTCCTACGCTACTACAAAGCCTAAAAGGAAATCATGAAAATCTTGAGTCAAAAGACTAAAGCAATAAAACTGCAAGACAAAGAAGCTGTCTTTAAAGTATGGGACACCCTTAACATCATCGGAGGACCCTAAATCAGAACTCTTAAGTTTATTTAATTCACATTTTAAAGATATTTATAGCTCTTAGAGCTTTAGTAAGGTATCAGGTTAATTATTTATTTTAATCTTAACTTACATTTTATTTTAATTTGTTTTCAATTTATGTTTAGTTAAGTGTTTTTTAATTTTATCTTTAGTTTTATTTATGGCTCTATTAAAAACTTGCTCTCTCAACATTAACGGGCTCCAAGACGAGTCCAAACGTTTAAATATATTCAAATGTTTGAAAGATCAGTGTGACATTTCTCTAGGTATCAAATTGCACGATATTAAGTTTCTTTTTTATAATTACTTTGCACGTGTTATTCATTCAATTTCTAACCACTTTCGGAGCAATACTGAGTTGATTCCGGAGTTCAATTTTATATTTGTTTTTTATTAGAATCACTGGAGAGACATCAGACGTAAGTGTAGTTTGATTAGTTTTATTGTTACAAACATTGATTTCGGAGTTTATTTTTATTTTGCTTTAGTTTTCGTTTTCCTTTACAGATATGTAATCCGACCTTTGACACCTACAGTAACTGTTTCTTTTAGTATTTACCGGTAAATGATGACTTGTGAATAAAATCTGGTATTTTATGTTACGAAGATCGTTATTTTCTATGGTTTAACTGGCAGATTTGGATCTCCACATCCCACAGTGTCAGCAGTTAGCCCCAAGTTCGCGACAGTAAAAAGTCTGACCGGAGACAAACTGGAGTTCACATCCAGCACGTGAGGTAAGCCATATCGTTCTTTATTATAAGAATATGAGCAAAATCGCAGATGAGAAGATCTTGTAGGAGGAGCAGGACAAAGAACACTTCCCAAGAAAGCTTTAATAGTCGCCATCGAAAATAAAGTAAAGGAATTCAATTTAGTAGATAAGCAAATCGAGGTTGAAATTCTATCCGCCCATGCATCTCTCAGAGAAGAGGAAACAAAGAGCGCTGTTAGTAACCTCAAGTCCATAACAGAGGACTATAAAAAACCCTACATATCGAGTTGTTATCTTTGTATCAGCAAGACAGGGAGGGAGATTACGCAGAACAGGCGAAGGAAATATCTAATAGAGCTCGAATAGTCTTAAATAGAGTAAACGAAGTTTACTCTCAACCAGAGCTAGTTCAATGAGAGCATGCGCTCTTCCCGAGGCCACAGCCGCACGAGAAATAGCAGAGTTTGAGCGAATTAGAGCTGAGAGAGAAATTGAACAGAAAAAGCGCGAAGCAGAATACACCAAAACACTAAACGCGAGTAGGCAACTAGCGGTGGCCAACACAAAGCTAAGATTTTTAGAGGAACACTAAATTTAGTGCCGGGAAAAACGTCTGAAAAAAAACTAGGGAATGGATCCAAACAAGCACATTCCCCGAAACATACCAGGGACTGAGCCAATCTCAGCCAATTCCCCAGCCCGCGCCTAAAAGTTTCCCAGCGTCAGTTGCAAAAAAGGCAGAACTGTCAACAAATATTTATCAAGTGAATCGAAAACAAACATCCATACTTAACCCAACCACGCCCCAATCAACTTACACGATCGCACGCAACAGTGAGCGCATGTTTCAGCAAAGTTCATTCCAATCAACCCTTTTTAATTACGCTACTGCAGACCAATTATTTGAGACACTAACCCTCACAAACCAAGAGATCGTAGCTGGTCTTGCAAGACAAAACTTACCGAAGTGCCAACCCGACGTTTTCAAGGGGTCCCCACCCTCTTCCACCCGTGGAGACGATCATTCCTAGCAATGGTTCAAGACGCGCGAGCAACACCTGAATTAGAAATAAATTATTTGTGTAGTTTCACGGATGGAGATGTCTGCAAAATAGTTGATAACTTTCGAAAGTGAATTCAAAACAACTCAACTCCGCTATTGGAGAGCATTTGGGCCGAATTGGAGAGATGGTTTGGTAGCACCGCTGTTATAACAATGTGTTATATGCTTGTACGTTTGCATCAGTCTGCTTCCTTTAACGAGAAAGATAGTCAGAAACTTCAGGATTTTGAGGATATCTGCGCAGACGTTTCTAGCCAAATGCAACAAATGCCCAGTTTGGCCTGTCTGAACTACCCAAATGCCATTCACGCTATAGTTGAGAAACTTCCCAGGTCGGTGCACAATAAATAGGAAAAAACCGTTGCAAAGTACGCTGAAAAGCATGGGAACGCATACCCTGAATCTGAAAGCTTCGCAGTCATTGCAGAGTTTCAGTTTATTTTCCAACTGAGGTGTTCATCGAGGACCACAACTAAAAATACAGTCTCCTTTACTCGTTCAATTTGACAATTGCTTAATTCCAGATTGATATCAAGATCTAGCTTTTTTTGCCTTGAAAATCATAAATTTCGATTTAGAGCAGTTTATAAATAGCTTATTTGCGAGACACCAGTCAGTTAGTTTAAGAAGCTCGTTATTCATAGTTTTTCTAGAAAATCTTTATCTTTATGTGAAAAAAATATGTTGGTGTCGTCTGCAAAAAGAATAAAATCCAAAATCTGTGATACATTGCATAGATCATTAATATATATAAGAAATAATAAAGGGCCTAGAATAGATCCCTGAGGAACACCACACTTAATTTTATGCCGAGAAGAAAAAGTATCATTGAACTGAACAAACTGTTGACGATTATTTAAATAACTTGCAAACCAATCAAACGCTACCCCCCTGATGCCAAGATACCCGAGTTTGTCTAATAAAATTTCGTGGTTAACTGTATCGAAAGCTTTAGATAAATCAATAAAGATACCCACAGAAATTTCATTATTGTCAATTGCCGCTGATATTTTTTCATAAAAAAGAGTCAAAGCGTATTCAGTTGAATGATTCTTTCGAAATCCAAATTGATTGCTTGAAAGAACCCTGTGTTTATCTAAAAACCCTAGCAAGCGATTATAGATTGCTCGTTCAAAAATCTTAGAAAAAGCTGGCAACACTGAAACAGGACGATAGTTAGTAAACAATGTTCTATCCCCGGACTTAAATAATGGAATCACACGAGCAACTTTCAGTTCATCGGGAACGACACCAGAAACAATTGATAGATTAATAATATGCGTCAAGGGTTCGCTAATTAACTGAGCACATTCCTTGACAAGATCTACAGAAATATCATAACCAGCAGATCTAGATTTAAAAGATTTACAAATTTCTATGACTTCTTTTTCAGAGACGGTATTCAAAAATAATGATTCTGAGAAAATTCCAAATAAAAAAGTACGATGAGAAACTGCAGTTTGTGGAATGTTATTAGCTAGGATAGGACCAATGTTAGAAAAATATTTACAAAATTGTTCTGCAATTTGTTTTGGCTCTGTTAATTCTTTGTAATCTAGTTTAAAATTACTTTATATTTTTCTATTATTGCATCTCTTGTTCGATAACTCGTTAAGAATTTTCCAAGTTTCTTTGGCGCTAGATTTAGCCTCTTCTAATTTTCGTTGGTAATACATCTTTTTGCAATTCTTATCGAGTGACTCAGTTTATTTCTATACGACTTGTAACGTAGAATAGCGGGCAAGGGCAAAAAACCATCCAAACATCTTGGCTGGTAGCACCTTAAACATTTTCCCATTGGCGCTTAGAAAAACAGAAACACCGAATCGATGAATATTTGCGACTTAGGCATAGAAACCAATAGGGAAAACGTCAAAGACAGAAACAAAACACTGCCCATTCCATCAGCATGAAGGCCACAACTTAGAAGAATGCAAAGCGTTCGGGAAGAAATCCCTTGAGGAAAAAAACGATTGGATTCGCGAAAAGGGCCTTTGCTTCGGATGCTTATATGATGAGCATAGAGATAAAAATTGTACAAAATGATCAGCTGCGAAACCTGTGGTGAGATGGCTCGAAAGTTTCCTCACTGACAATAATAGCCGACGAATTCCCACTGTTAGATCCAGATGCAAACATCCATATCCTAATTGGTCGCGATGCCCCTGAACTTCTCAAAGTTAGAGCATTTATAAATGGCCCAAGAAACACCTCGTGGAGCCAGAAACTGCTTCTAGGCTGGACAATATCTGGTCAGCTATGCCTGGACTTAAACAACAGAGCAGTCCATGTTTGCGCACGCCGAACTCAGCTTGAATGGAACTCTGTCCACACCAGTATAGAACGTGATCATCATCTCACGAAGGAACTCAAAACGGAACTTGAGTATGAGTTAGTGCCTTGCCCGAACCATTTCGTTGTCAAACAACTTTATTCTCAGCAGACCTAACGCAGTTTAGCGGACGACGTTTACCACATGACACCAAAAGACAATGAAGTCAGTCTCTCAGTAGAAGACCGCAGTTTTCTAAAGATTATGGAGAGAGGAACTCACAAGAATCGCCATAAAAACTGCTACCCTTCAAGTCCAGCGAAACAAAGATGCCAAATAATCGTTCGTTTGCCCTGAATCGCCTGAATGGTACTACTTGGAGTTTTTGGTAAAGCTTTTCAAGCGTGGACATTCAGAGCTGATACCACCAGACGAACCCCCTCCTCAAGATCCCGGTCAGCCTCGGATTAGCATCGGCTTTTGAGCGAATTCCATTTGGGATTCCTGTGGCATTTACACTCTTACACTCTTTCACTCAACACGATGACATACTGTCTACGCTTCTTCTAGAAGCCGTAGACACAAAAATTGATCAGAGAACCTCCTATAAATATTTTCCTGAGACAGGTCTTCAAGCTGCCATCACTCAATCTGTCAGAATCCACAAAACTGGAACTTACGTAATCAGACTTTATTTGAAATATTTAAGAATCAGTAATATTGACTAAAAAAAAACAGGCTAAGCATCTTAAAACGGCTAGTCAATATAAAAATTCTGAAAGACTCTACAGCGACCACAGCTTGAGTTGACGTTGGTACGTTACAGGCTGAGTTCTTGAGCCCGCAATACAGTGGCAATTGGGCATCCTCCAAAGCGATCGATGAGCCATGTTTGGATTTATTAAGAAGTTAATTAGTGGACGAATGCTGATAAATTTCCCTTAGGGGTAGTTCGAAAAAGTATACTGCCTATACAACAATATGAAACATCAAATAATACTGTCGTAACGAAACTGATGAAGAAATATTAAATTGTAGTGCAAGTGCAATGCTTATGGGATGTGGCTTAAATGATGAATATCAAGTACAGAGCACCCATATGCATGTAACAGTAGCTAACTTTAAGCAAGTAAAATGGGCTGAGGCCACGTTGGTCGCGGGGAAAAAGTGGGCCTGTGTCAGCACTCGTATACATACAGCAACCGGCTTTGGTAGTTATACGCCCCGTCAGGGATCAGCGTGGCAAAGCTAACAAAACACGCTCAGGTTCCCAGGGAATAACTAGCTAAATCCTTTACGAGCCAAGTGGCCCATGGAGCCGGCGCTTATCTCCGGTTTCTGTTTTGTTAAGCGGATGAGAGTCTTTGACTCCCCCTGGACGGGACACTAATCCATCGCAGGTTAGCTCCCAGCAAATGCTGGTACTCATTTACCTACGCCGGAAGGTGGCTTAGGCGGAAAAGGTCACACAAATATTCGAATCACGGCAAACTGCCGGGACCGAACTGGGGACCTTTTAGTTGGAAAGCATGCAGACATCTTACCAACTGCGTTAACCACGTCCGCCCGGAATAGCCAAATGAGTATTAATGACAGAGTAATTCTTGCGGGGTAATGCTTGAAGTCAAAACAGATGTTATTTTGATGTCAACTTAGCGAATTCCTTCACAACATTGATACTTGTATATTGACAGTTTGAGCCAAGCAAGTTGCAGCAACTGGGACAAATCCTTCTTTTCATACCATCCCAACAATCCTACAATTTCTGTAATCTGTATCTGTGTCTGTTTACACCAGACGACCACTAGGTATCAATGGTTCCCTTTTCTCAAGCAAAGTATAATAGTGTCGGTAAACCATGGTAGATACCAGATTCGCAACTTTCATGAACATTATTGATAAAATAATTTGGGTAGTACGTGCGTTTTGATTGGTCTACAAGTGTGTTTTCATAGCGCTAAGAAGCATGAAAATGACGTAATCAATATGGTTGGTTGTCTCCAAGTTGTGAGAAGTTACAGGTTTCATGAAAGAAAGTAATGTATAAATACGCGCTTCGTGTATCGTCTTTTTTCTTTGTCAAGACGGAAAATACTAATTTTACAAAAGAAATAAAACATGTTCTCCGTTCCTTCATGGCTTGGTGAGAACCAAGCTCGGCCAAGTTTGAGACTTCTCGACCAGGTGAAAACTTTTGACTGTGGCTCGGGTTTCACTGATCTGCTCTCAAATTCTCCCAAACGTTCACCTCAGGTTTTCACCAGGCTATGAAGGCACGGAGAACATGTTTATTCTTGAAAATTGCCCTCGTCTAGGCTGTAACCTCCGCTCAGATACCAATGTTGTGACGGAAGTTTGCAATAATATCAAAACAATATTCGGTTTGAATGTAAATTTAAATAATTAACAAAGTATATGTAGTACATTTGTTCTTACTAACTCGCAGCCACTAAAAATAAAGATAAATTTGTTCCCGGGTGTTTACCAGCCACGGACAACTATTTCGGCCTTTTTTGCGCCATTTCAGTGGCTTCAAGTAGTATACATGTGTGCTATCTGTTCTTGTGAACTCAAGAACGTTGGGGACTACCGTTTATGTATTGTATAAGGTTTTACCAAATTATTTGACATCGGTTGAATATTTTTAACTTTTCAATCTATTTGTAAGTGAAACTAGCGTTTTAACCAGATGCCTATGTGGTTGCAGTGGTTTATAACACAAAGGTCAAAGCGACAAAATATCAAATTTCAACAAACGGTCCTTTGTACTCATGCAGTCCAAAACTTCCAGCCCACATAGAGAAGTTTTTTAAGCAATTTCTGTTAAACGGTTTTCTAAGTATTTCAATGCTCCATAACAATTTTTCAAAATCTGAAAGTTCTTTGAATGAAAATTGGATAGGTCAACAAATACAAAAAACAAATTTCTTAATTCTTACAATTATACAAAATCAACTTAATGGTTCAATCAAACCGCCAACCGTTAAACATGGCAGAATACAAACTTACAATTTGATTGAAGTTTTTCAGTCTCGAGAAAAATACTTTAAATCAAACTCACTCGTGGTACACGCCATATACAACTGCCACGGCATACATGTCGGTTCCCTCATATACAGCATCAACCCAGTTGTCATGTTTCTCATCCCACACAAAACGGCTTGCTACTCGAACAGCTTGGCCTTTCTTCTCTCCAATGTATACAACACAAATAATTTTGTAACGACAAAAACCAAGTAATTTTATTCTTTCACAAATTGTGTGAGATAGCGACTTGCAGTAATTTTTGCACCTTGTAGCTTCATATTTTTCATCCTTTAAAGAAGACTCCAAAGTTTCCTCTACAATTCCTTTCACTTCGCTGAGGTTCAAACTTTTGGTGGGTTCCATTCTGTAAGTGTTTTCATAACGTATCTTTTCTGGAACTAGGTTTGCATGGCTTGGAAGGATGCTTGGTATTGAAACTAAACTCGAGCCTCTGTCTTGCTGAATGGGAAAGCCGACTTCAAACAAACTTCCTCGCCGACTTTTGTGTTGTAGTGGTAAAACTTTCTCACGACTCCCTTCAGCCATCAGGAAGGGATTTCGAGCCTTCGCTTAACTGAATTTAACTCTTTCTGTGAAACAGATGTATTATTACGTTTAATTTTTTTTAAAAAGAAAACAAGTAAAAAAAATTATCTACGGTTAATCATGGATATGACGCAATGCATCCCATCATGCTCAGAGCAAGTACATTTCGAGTTCGAAATCCCCTGAAAATTATTTAAGTGCTAGTGACAAGGTTTTAAAAAAATCCTTAAAATTCAAGGATGACCGAGGATATGATTGTGTTATATGGGGCAATAAAAATATCTGAGAAAAGCTCAGACTCCGATTTATTTTGCGTCCGTTTCAACTGAACTTCTGAAACTTGCTCTTGTTTTTTGCAACTATTTCCAATATTCATATCAGTATTTTTTTAAGATTAAGAAACGTAAAAAAGCTAAGAACCACGAGGCTTGCGCAAAATTTACTGCTTCTTACAAAACGTATCGAGTGTATTTCGTAGTTAAAAACGCATAAAGATAAAATGTTCTCCGTGCCTTCTTAGCCTAGTGAAAGCTGAGGCAAACGTTTGGGAGAATTCGAGAGCAGATCAGTAAATAGCCGAATTCAACACGGTTGAGACTTTTCACCTGCTCGAGAATCCTCACAAACTTTGCCGAGGTTTTCATTAGGCTTTGAAGGCACGGATAACATGTTGTATTTCTTTTATAAAATTATTATTTTTCTGTCGTAACAAAGAGAAAGATGGAATATGAAGCGCGCATGTATGCTTAATTTTTTTCATGAAACTTTAAATTCTCACAACTTGGAGGAAACAAACCATATTGCTCAGGTCACTTCCGTGTTTCATAGCGCTATGAAGGCACACTTATGGACCAATCAAAGCACGCATACTATCCAAACTATTTTATGATATGGGCTTATGGAATCAAACGCTAAAAATTAAAGCCATAAATTTTAGTTTAATTGAATGCAGAATAATATTTTCTCAAGTTCAAACAAAATCTAACTTTACTTCCCCATACATGTCAAGACTCCAGCTTTTACCAAGCTTGCACTAAACAAAAACTTCAATTCTCTCTATATTGGAATTTTCCCACCTTAAACCCCATTTCAAATGCTAAGCTCATCTAGCCGTTTTGTGAGCCCGCGTTCTTTCTTCGTTTGGATTGGAGGATGATACTCTTAGGTGCAAAATAAAGGGGATCAGAATTTCAGGGAAAATTTAATAAACAGTAAGGGTGTCAAAGTAAACGGGAAGAGGGCGTCCAAATTTCTATGACTTACTTACTTACTTAATCCTCTTCGTGCTAGAGCTCGCATTTCTATGAAGAGAAGGACAAACGCTTGAGCGCAAAGGATCGTTCAAACTGGGAATAACCGCGTTAGACAATGTGACAATAGCCCGAAAAACATTCCACTTCAGCAATCACATTATAGCTTGAACATTTTCGATTTAAAAATAAGAAGACATTGCATTCTATTTGTCAATAAAGAAGGCAATTTTAGTTTCCAGTGAAAGGACATATAAGCTATACAGATTTCTGTTGTTAACTTTTTTACACTTTTGTGGCAGTGCTTCGATAATTACTCAGAAATAATAAACGAGGGGTCCTAATACGCTCCTGGAGGGTCAGAACAAAAAAAATAAGCGTTCCTCCGGTTATATTATTAGGCACCTAAGAATACCAGACTCGCAAAACGGGTGGCAACCGAGTTTAATACTTGACTTACTTGGCTTAATTCCTGTCGTTCCGTACGGAACATAGGTCGCCCACCAGAGTAGAGTTTAATACTACGTATGTTTAAAAGATTTTAATTTTGAGTGAGAGACTGAACCCCCAGTGTATAATAGAGCTAAACTTGGTGTGTCACAAAAACTAAATACATACAGTATTCAAGGGTCATACTAACACCTACATGAACTCTCTTCCCTGATCGTTTTCGAATCCTTATTTCCAGCCTCCACTCATGCTAAACTCGTGTTCAGTCCCTTACTATCACTGTTGAATTTGTTTTCATTAAAAAAAAAGCTGCTCTCCGTGAAATGTGCCACAAAGCAACTTTTAGGCACGCGTGTTTCTGCTCTGGTCTCAAGGGAGTTTCAGCCTTTGAAAGGGACTCCGTGTCCTATTGTTTCTCCTTGCTTGTAATTGTAACACCTTGCTAAATTTTTATAAATAAATAAATAAATAAATAAATAAATAAATAAATAAATAAATAAGGCTGTTAATGTAGTGGGAAAGTAACTTCTGGGAGGGTTTACTGCTATTTATGCGTTATAATGCTTAAAGGAATGCGCCGCTGTGAAGGGTTTGGTATCAAACAGTTTACTCTAGGGGAGGTACTGCTATATGTGGACTATATAGATATGTGCCGCTGTGTATATGGTCTCCAAGGGAGGTACTGCTATATATGGGCTATGTAGGTATGTGTCGCTGTGTATGGTTTTCAAGCAATTTACTCCAAGGGAGGTACTGCTATATATGGGCTATGTAGGTATGTGCCGCTGTGTATGGTCTCCAAGGGAGGTACTGCTATATATGGGCTATGTAGGTATGTGCCGCTGTGTATGGTCTCGAAGGGAGGTACTGCTATATATGGACTATGTAGGTGTCACTAGATGGCTATCATGAAACACTACAGATTGCCAACCGCAAATATCGAAGAGACACGAGCATTTATTTCATACAATATTGAAAGTGCAGCTCTTCAAATTCTGTAGGTGGTTATCCAGAAATCCCTTCCCAAACCACCTACTTCCGCCTCACCCTAGTCCCTTCTCTCTAAAGGCTGATTTACACGGCGCAACTTTTGCCTACAACTGTTACATGCAACTCGCTCGCAATACATTTTAGCAGCCATTTATACGCGTGCAGCTTTTGGCCTTGCAACACGTAATGAAATCGTATGCAATTCTCTCGGTCCGCCTAATGGGAGTCTGGAAAAACAACAGAGATCATATAGTCATCGTTTTAGCAATTGTACAAAATTGCCTCTTTGTGCCAGAGGTCTATAAGTTTTTCTATTTCACCAGAATTAAATATAGGCTTCTCTACATCCTTCGTCTCCGCCGCCATGTTGAAAAAACATACAAAAACATAAAAAGCCAAAAATGCATACAACTTTAAAACATCTTTCAAAATCCTACAACTTTTTTTGAGTTGCATGAAATAGTTTTAAGCGACTTGTAGGCTTGATTTACAGGACACAATTCACAGTATATTTATGGCGTAAGCAAATTGCATGCAACAGTTGTAGGCAAATGTTGCGCCGTGTAAATCGGCCCTAAGGTTATCATAAAAAAGACTAAAGAATTTTATCCAAACCTTCGATTCAACCAAATTACGAGCTACCTAATCCCGGTCATAACTTACAAGCGCAGTACCTTGCTATTTACTCTGTCTCTTTTGGAATGTTAAGGTGTTAAATCAAAATTAAAAAAAGAATTACATTGACAATGTTTGAATTCTTTTTTATTGAAATTACTTTTCTTCGTTAGCTGAATGAATTCATTTTGAACGTTCTGCGGTAGGAGGCAATTAAATGTGTGTAGTTTTAAAAAACATTTATGTTTTGGATCTCATTTTCATTCCTTGCCACTTATAATATTTTCCTGGCCAAAGAAAGCCCAAAATGTAAAAGATCCTGGTAAAAAGAGCAGGTTCAGGGTGTAATTCGCTTGGGGTCTCTTGGGAACATGGCACTCTTCCTGATGTTATGAAGATCAAGATACAGCATAACCACACGGGCCAAGCCTGAAGCACAAAATACTGCGTTAGGTCCTTGACAGAATTGCAAATCTCAGTTGTCTGACAACGAACTTAATTATTGCCAACGAGACGAAGACACAGAGCCGATGCACGTGTAGAAAGCAGGGAGAAAAACTCTCGACCTGGATGTAAGGTAATGTAACAATAGATTTTCTGTGAGCCAATCACAGCACGAAATATTTTCAATGACTAAACAACGGCTTGTTAATTCTATCAAAGACATTTTATCTGACAAGTGTCAGAACTGATGAAGATTGCCGTAAAAGAGAAACGTTTTAACACGCAATATTTCAGTCTAACTTGTTTTTCAAATGGTAAAATGAGAGCGCCATTCCTCAGTACTTGCACGGCTCAGCGTTGTCTCAGCTTTTGTCTTACTCGATGGCACTGAGCGAAAGCAATTACTAGTTATAATCTATCATTCGAACTCAATCTATTTATGCCCGCTTTACACCACACTAATAAAACAATTTAATTAACTATTATATTTCTGTTACAACTATTACCGTCAGTCTCATTTTGGGGTACAACTATGGAAAATAGCCTTTTCAAACGCATACAAAGAAAAACAGGCAAGGTAAGTGCAGTTAGTAAAATCTCTGCTTTCCAGCCACAATGGCACCAGTTCGATCCAGGCCCAGCCGAGATTCGAATATTTGTGTGACCTTACTTTCAGTATAAGCTAACTCAGCTTTCCATCCTTCCGGGGTAGGTAACTGAGTACCAGCATCTGCTGGGAGCTAACCTGAGATGGATTAGTGTCCCGTCCAGGGGGAGTCAAATACTCTCATCCGCCATCTTCATGAGCAGCTTGGCACGTAAAGGATTTCGCTTCAGCTAGGAATGTGTTTTGGAGATTTTACACTCTTATCATAATCAAACGTGTTTGGTGTACACTGTATGTGTACCTTGAAAGAGTTGCAATATTTGATATACAAATAGATAAAAAAAAAGAAAATACTTAATCTTGTAAAATTTTCATATAGTTTACTCTAATTTCAAACAAAGTTCCACTTTATCTATCGACTATTTGCTTATTACATTATTTTGTGTCGTAATGTAACAAAATGAAGTTCTCTGCCATTCCTCAAAGACTCAGGTGTCCGTTCTTAGCCTGTTCTAAAATTTTGGCTGATTTTCAACCTAATGTAATTAGAGAAAAGGTTTTTATCAAAAGGACAGTATATATGTACGTTGGTTACAAGATCACAACTACCTTTTACTGCGGATGGAAATGACATAAGTTCTGCCTAAGTATCTTTTCTTAATGATGGGTCTCCAAGTACACAGAATACAGGATTTCCAAGTGCACAGCAAATGCCATAAAACATAAGCGGATACTGAGTTCGCCTACAAAAATAGGTTTCAAAAGATTTTACACTGCATCAGACAACAAAGTAACATTAACTCACCAATTCCACCCCCGGCATGTGGCGGAGCTCCATATCGGAAAGAATCAATGTAAGATTTAATACTCTCTGGATCTGTAATAAAGAATATATAGAAAAGGTGTATGAAGTTGTGATGTTGATAATCTATTGAGCAATTTTATGGTTACAAGTTGAGGGAAAAGTTTAAAACGTTTTCTCCTCCTTGCCCTTCAAGCAAACTCAGCTTTCCATCCTTCCGGGGTAGGTAAATGAGTACCAGCGTTGGCTGCGAGCTAAACTGCGATGGATTAGTGTCCCATCCAGGAGGAGTCAAAGACTCTCATCCGCTTAACACTGCAGAAACCGGAGATAAGCGCCGGTTCCATGGGCGACTAGGCTCGTAAAGGATTTAGCTTAGCTTTCTCGCAATGGGCGGCTAATTCGATCAACACTATTAAAAAATTGTAGAGAAACTGTCATCCTATATGGCTAATGCACTTTTCATATACAGAGGACATTATACGGTGGTGCGAAGAAATGAATTA
>JAPEIX020302197.1:0-14530 GCA_026122405.2 Zoanthus sansibaricus
TGTGTTCACCAAATCTGCTAAGATTGTAGAGTTGCGCACACAAGCTGGAAATGCGCTTATTTCGCTGTTTTACACCTTTATACAAAACCTAACTCCTCCCTCAAATTTCATCCAAAAAGTCTCAAAATATTCAAGAGCCTTCCTCTTTATTCAATCTGTGGTGGATTATCGGATTTTTCACATTTCAAAAATAATGACGGAGATGTCATCAAAAACATTACTAAAAATAGCGAAAAAATGGTCTTAGGGTAGAGAGTCCCCCTAAGAATTATTTAAGAATTACATTAGGCTCAAAATGTCAAAATTTTAAGAATCGCCAGGCCCGAGAAAAAAAAGCACGATTCTTGTAAAAGAAAGTGTGTACGTTGATTACCGTTTAATACGCTAAATTTTCAATAATTCTAAAAGAGGCTTATGGAGTCGGTGCTATGTCTGTTTTCTGGTGGTGTTTAAGCAGATTAGTACGCTTATAGTTTCTAATTCCCGGTACGGTGAATGAAATACAATATATATTGTTTCCAGAAAGATTTGGTATTGACCTTGTAAGAATAGAATTCCAAGTCGAAAAAAGACGTTTTACGAATGTCACGACAGATTGCAACATGTTTATGTTTAAATTCATAATAGAGAATGATATAACAATATAGATTCTTCATTTAGAATATTCCCGTGGGTCAAAACACACAAGGAAAACTCACAGTTAATTGCTCAGTTAGTAAAAAGAAATCCGACGCGTATTTAAAGTCGGTTCGATACTCTTTTTATTTATGATTTTAAATAGCTTTTCATATTTAAGCTGAGTCCCTTGAAACTTTTTTACAAAAAGAGATAAATATTAAGAAAGGTTAGTGAAAAAAAGATAAGAACATTTCATTGCTTTTTGACTTTATACTGTTTTTGTATTTTGACTTTCTTATCGCTCGCATTAATTAAAGTATGGTGTGTTTTTTTTACTACTGGGACTAATCCGATTAGCCAAGAATTGTCCAATAGAAACATTATGTGATACTGGCAATGGTTAAGCCCCTCGCAAACGGTTTCAACATTTGCTTCAACATCCATTCGATTTTATCGAACAACAATGTTGAAACCGTTTGCCACCCCCTTTTAAACATGTTGAAATATGTTGAAACGAAGTCGAAAGCATGTCAAAAAAGTTTAAAAGGGTTTAAACTTTGCTACAGCATTCTTTCGACTTTTCTTTTGTTCTTGAAAACGTTGAAGGTTGTTGAAGCCATTTGCGTGGGTCTTTCAACATTACCGAATGAGCCCGAATGAGCGCCTGCGCGATTTGCTGTTTCTCAAGACGCAGTTACTAAGCTGTTAGTCAGAAACTGAATACCAGACGTCTCACGCCATTTTGTTGAAACAAAATCGAAACAAATGTTGAAACCGTTTGCCTGCCCACTAAGTGTTTAGCTTCATTCAACATTCGTAAACAAGTTCGATAAAATCGAATATATGTTGAAGTAAATGTGAAACCGTTTGCGCGGCGCTTTACTGTTAACATACTCAAAAAATCGCGATTTGAGGCGCAGTGGAGAAATCTTAATTCGTTATTTATATAATTGATTATGTTAACTGTTTTGTAACATTTAAGTTATTTTGAAATAAAAAATTATTAAAATGGAAAAAAAATGTTCATTTGGCAGATGATTTGTCAAATTGTATTTATTATTAAACTTGCAATTTTGCAGCCTTCTAAAAATTACAATCAAACCTCTTCTGATAAAACTTTCTTTTTGTAAATAACTGATCTGCATCTAAAAAGTTTAAAAAGGGCTCATTCTAAATAAAAGGAAGAGCCATCATAAAGGGTTTTTTTAGATGAAACAAAATGAATCCAACTTTGCAACTGGGAGACACACAGGTTGGGCACATCGGGAGTGGCATGATTTGAATTTTAACGATCTCTACGTACCGTGTCAAACACACAAGTTTCCACTAGATAAGCGATCAAGGCCATCACAAATTGATTTTTGTTGTCCCTGTACGTGTTGTCAAGCTGGATAAACACATTTCTTGCTAGGAACTCTCGATGAATCCAGAATACCTTGAGCGGGGATCAGAAGCAATGAATTTTAGTGACTATTTTGAAACGTTACCTGAAAATAATCAACACAGTTCATCCAGTTGTTAAACTTTTTCGGACAAAAAATGAAAGCGTTAATGCTTGCAGGATGTGGCTAGAATAATAAGAATACAAATCGGGTAATACAAACGTTCTGGTACAAAAATCAGTGAAGCCAAAAAAGGATTACAACGGCCACACTATTTTTCGAAGAAATCAGTATGGCTTGATTTCTAACTACGCTTACCGAGGCCAAAAAAAGCTGAGCCGAAACCGCCCATGTCTGCTGACCCCAGGTTGATTTTCATTTATTGTAAATTTAAAGTATAATACCCTGCCCTGGAGAAATTTAGTGGCCGTCTGAATTCTATACTGGGAACAACATTGCTAACTGGTAATTCTTAATTTGTTGTTTAGAAGGATAATGTGCAACAAAGCATGTACATTCAGAGTAACACATATGTACCTGTAGAAGAATGTTGCAAGTCAAATTTGAATCATGAGGGAACTGTTGGTAGTCAAGAAAGGCGATTGGTGGTCGTCCATGTACCATCGCTCCTACAACATGAACTTTTAATTTCCATGCTGTGTCCAAACTTTTGGGACGATATTTTGAGAACGGAAGTTCCGTTTTGTTTTGATCCATACCGTCAATTGCCGTGGAAAAGTACCGCTGTGGATAAAGGTGCCCTTGAATCCCACGTCTAATATAATCCTTTCGCTCGCCCCTGCGAATACACAAATGAGTTTGAAGCACCTTACTTAATCATGATACATCCAAAACTAATACTGATTGCAATCACATTTATAAAGCACGCTTATTAAGTAATATCACTACTACACAATCAATTGCCATGCTAAAAATCTTCTTTAAGGCCACTTAAAAAAAAATCCCGGCTTATCATCATTTTTTAATAAAAAAGATATATGACGGAAAGGTTGAGAAATATTTTCCATGTTGCATAACAATTAATAGAGTGACAAACCATTTGGTCGGCAGCATATTACGACACTTTATTTCCTTTTTCTATGCAGTGTGTCACACTAGTTTAACCATTCAAACTCCACCTTAGAAATGTCACTGTGTCCAACTTAGTTTGGTAATTGGTGGTATTTCCGAACTAACTCAGCAGTCCACCGAAGCATTAACCCTTAAAAAAAAAATAAATAAAAAAGCGCCCTCCCTCACCGAATTGTGAGAAAATTTTGATGATAAACCGGGAATTTTTTTTAAGTGGCCTAAAATGACGAACATTTACCCTAAAACTAATAATAGCAATAATAACTGAGTGCCAACCAGCAAGACAAAAGCATGTGGATGGCATAACTGAGCTGTGCAAGTGCAGAGAACTGGCGCCCTCGTATTTTTTGAAAAACAAGTTAACTGAATAATCTCACCGACTAGTTTACGTGTGAAAAAAAATTCGAGCATAAAGAATTTTCTTGTAACATTTTGTTTTGCGTTTTCAAATGTCAGTTTCTCTTTTACGACAATGTTCATCAGTTTTGAAACTTATTAGATACAATGTCTGTGACAAAATGTAAGCGCAATGAAAATCAGGAAAAATCTTATAACTTCAAAACTAGCCCACCGCACTTTGGTTATAAAAACTTAGTTTGGTTTTTAATCAGTTCTACTAGTAATGCATCATGGAAACATGTTTGGAAAACCACCAGAGTTGTTTGGACAATTCAATTATCAATTGTTTCACCTTCTGTTTGATACTTGCAACTCTGCTATTTTGTGCCCTGCATATTTATTTACATTCTAGGTTCTAGGTTCATACCGTATAAATCCTCTATGACGGGTCCTCCATCCAAAAATTGCAGCTCTGTCATATTTGTCTCTTGTTGAAGTAAGTTCCTTTGCAATGCTAACACAAGTATCGCACTTGCTGAACCTATCATCCTAATAAAACATTTACAAAGTAATAGTATATAACTGCTTTTAACCAAAAATACCACACAAGATAAACTTTTTGAATTTTTCATAACAAAATAAATAAAAAATTCTACTTAAACATAACTTGTTTAAAGTAACCCTTAATATAAGTTAGTTGGTTACCTTGGGTATTTTTACTTGCGGGAAGTGTTGTTGCCATAGCTTATTAAACAGTGCCTCTGAACAGCACATTTGGCCTTGAGATGTTAACGTGTCTTTCATTTCTTGATATATTTCGGACTTGTTGGAAGTTGATGGTAAATGCATAAGGTCACCCGTCGGCATGAAATCGCAGTTTTCTTCGAAGAAAGTTTCCATGTAATTAAGCGCTGCCTCAGTCATGGGGGACGTCTTTATACGGAGGCTCCCTCCATGTTCAGCAGTTCTTCTTCCGTTATTAAAATCTCTTTTCCAGCTGTAAAATGTACGAAGAGGAATTCCAAGAACTGTAGCCCAAGCTACATGGCAGGTCTTTTCTCCTGAAATAGAGTACGAAAACTCTCCATTGGCCATCCTGTTACTTTCAAACCAATCAAAGCAATATTGTCTCATTCGCAAGTATGACGGGTTTTGATTGAGGAAAAACTCTCTCGCTTTAAGCATTTGCGATTTTGAGAGTTTGTGCAAGCAGTGTTCTTCACAGCATCGATGGGATAAAAGGTCATCGGGATGAACTACCGAACTTCGTTTCTTCGCTGAAAATGACAAAAAAAATGAAAAAAAGAATTTTAGAGTCGAGGTATATATATATAGATAGATAAATAAAAAATAGGTTTAGATAATACAGACAGGAAGACAGACAGACAGGCAGACAGCCAAACTGACAGATGGACAGAGAGACAGACGGCGGACCGACAGCTAGGCAGGCAGGAGGCAGGCAGACTGAAAAAGCGTTAGTGGCCTGTAGATATAGCTTTAGTAGATTTAGTTTTGATTTAAAGTTTCAGTACAACTTTAACAAATTTGGCAAATTATAAGAGAACGTAACATTTCTGACTCTATAAGCAGTTTAACTAGATGTGAGCAGGACTCCTTCATTTTTAGTTTGTGTTACTTTTGCAGAGACTTTTCATCCTCATACAAGCCAATGAAAACAGACATCTCCGCTAGTTCGATAAAGTCCATACTCAGTTCTAATAAATGGTTTGGCACTTTTTAATTACTGCGAACTTTGGCGAGTAATTTAAAGCAGTATTTCTAGTTTGAAAAACATACCCCTTAATTTCTTTATTTTTGGTTTTTCTTCAACCCCAGCTTCGGGAGACTCGTCGGAGCTTAAGCGATCTGTCACATTGTCAACGTTCGAACTTCCTGCCATGTTGAGGTCTTCATTTTTCTGTGCATTAATTCCCTCCCCAACAAAGAAAGTTTCACCTTCGATTTCGATGCTTGAATCACTTTCGCAATCCTTTAAATTGTTTTTTTCATACTTTTTATCTTTATTTAACGCTTTTACAATCCGTTCTGGTAAGCTATCCGAGTCTTCGCCCTCGATCTCACTGGCACTATTACTGTCACTAGCAACTTTTTTATTTTTAGTTTCAATTTTCTCTCTGGATGACGCTCCCGTCTCTAGTATGTTTTGAGTGCTACTGCTCTGGCCAAAAACATCACAATCAATAAAATGTTCTGTTTTCATTACTGGATTAGAAGAAAAAAGAGTAGCTTTCTCTGCGTCTTTTAAATATCTCCGTTGATCTCTGAAAGTAAAACCCGTGAACTCATCACTAGAATCATCTTCGCTACTACCAAATAAGAACTCAGCTTCTTCTGAACCCATGTCATTATAGTTATGTTTTGTTTTCAAACACTTAAAACATGGTATGTTTAAAATTAGCAATCATATTGAAGAACAATTTGTAATCTACTGCCTTAACGATTCAAATGCATTGATCGCGTTTGTTTACTTCACAATGAAAAGTTCACACGGGATTTAAATTTTAGCACCACAAGGCACAATACATAGTAAGCACAGCAGGTCCCGAATAATTTTTGCAATTTGGGAAGTTTTGCCGTTAGTTTCGAGTCTCAGCAATGATTCTTTGTTGACAAAGATGTATACCTCACGCGTTACTTACATGTTTTCTATTTTGAAATGAACCTTATCTTGTCTTATGGGAAACTTTAAAGAAAAAATTTAAAAAAAATTGACATAGGCCTAGATTTTTTGAAAATGTTTAACAAATATTGAAATAAAACGTCATCATCTATTTCTTCAAAAAAGTTTTAAACGTATCGTAAGACTTAGTAGACTTTGAAAAGAAATATCAATATTGTCCAGCAAGATTTTGTTTTTAAGCATCAGTATAAAAAGGTAAAACAAGGGTAGAGTTAAATACTGAAATACTGCTAACATTAATGAAGAAACGAGTGTTTGTGTTGGAAGAAAAAATTCACACATTTTTTACCGGACATAGCAAGTTTTGTGAGCAGATCAGAGATTACGATCTCACCTACTGATTACAGAAAAATTCACTTGGGAAAGGTTTTTAAAATTACATTTATGAATCAATATCTAAAAAAAAATCAATCATTGCCAATGTCGCCTTTTATTTTTACTGTTTGCAATGTTTTATGATTAATTTAATTTTCTTGTAAGTTTTCAAAAGTAAAGATTTTGAAAAAAATACAAAAAATAAAATACTTTTAAATTTTTAAATGTTTCTTTATGCAAAAAAAGACTAACAAATGAGAATTTGACTCCAATTATTGAAGTCATTCCGACAGCAAGAAAGTCTGCATATGAGGTATCTGGCATTCACTGTGAGCTTTATCGTTCTTAAATTGTTGCAGCGAACTTCCAACGTGTGCTAAAACAATCGACTCTGTTTTTTGCGGGTTCTTAATGTGTCAATAAACAATCTTGGGATCTGGAATGTGGTCTTTGTTTTTGGGCTTCATATATTTCGCACTCGTAAAACAAAATAGTAATCCAATCAAATTTCAGCTGAAGCAGAAATACAGGGTTTTCTTGGTTGTTACTGTCTCAAGTTAACGCATAAATTGAGAATTGTTAGTCGAATTCGTTCATTTTCGAGAAAATCCTCCGCGTTATCTACATTTCAGTGACCTCTTCTACACGTTCGTTTTTTGAAAACCTATTGTTCATTAACTTGGTGATACTATTTGCTCGGTAAGTCAAAGTTGTTTCTTGTGTTCGAGTCAATTCAAAAGAGGTCTTTTTGAATATATTTTTACACAACGTTGTTAAAAGATTTAATCAGTTATATATTGTAATCCTGTTTGATAGTTTGGAACAATGGCAAACGAAAAATTTGATGAAATTTCTGGACCTTGGACGTTCAAGAAGACGGAAGATGATGGCATTTTTATTAAACAAGGCAGTTCGAGAATAAAAACAGCCAACGGAAGTTTAGCAGAAAACGTTTTGCAAGTACAAGTTCCCCCCAAGAAGTGTAAGAACAACAGCTTAGACCATGTGATGGTGAGTATGTTTTTTGTAACTGTTATTGCAAAGATACCCTTTAAAATAGTTGCACTGAGTAATTGTAAGTGTTTCGGAAAGGATATCAGCGATTACTGAATGATGTATAATGTAAGTTTGGCGGAAACGACATATGGCGCTTCTGCGCAGATTGTTTCAGAATTTTCATTTTTATCAGCCATCAGCATTATCGACATCTAGATGTTCACAATTAACGACGAAGTTATTGAAGAATATTTCAATAAGTTGGATAATTCTTTTATAAGTTGTATCACTATAAAAAAAATGTCAGAACACGTCAATATCCGGTTACATATCAGTTGGATTTCTCAATCAAGTGGACGCAAGTATTCAATCAGTTAAAAAATGGGACCTGAATCAGTCACTGACACAGCGGACGTAAATGTTCATGCGTTCAGTCAATTAGAATATTTTTTTTTATCAGTTCGTAGCTAATTTTCTGACCTTTTAGATTTCTCAATCAGTTAGCTGAGGCAAATATTTACTCAGCTGTAAAATGTAGTTAGAATGGTTGGAAGATTTTTGCCTTTAGTTTGATTTCTCAAAAGCGTGTCTTCTGTTATAAACCAGCACTGTCCATGACAACCGTGTTTTTATTTTTAGAATACGAACAATTCCACCTTGACGTGAAAAAAGCCACTGTCATATCGTTTTTGCTTTTTAATTGTGCGATCAAATAAATTTTTAAAATTTGATTTTTAAATTGTTTTTTCAAACCACAATACTTTTTATTCAGCCTTAGCCACATGCAGTCATCGACTGCCTATTTTTAATAACATGTTTTGATTAGTTCCACTTCGTAATCCATTACACGCAAATTCTCAATGTTAAAATATTTTTCATCTGATGAGATCGATTTCGCGACTCAAGCAGTTCCAGAAGCAAAATTTTCATTAAAAAAGTTTTCAGTTCTGTGAGTTGAGACTAGGTTGATTTCACAACCAGTTGCAATATTTTTATTAATAATTTTTTTTATACTTATGAGGTAAATAATTTAGATATCGATATTTAATCGTAGACAAAAAGATGGATTGAGGGCGAGTCTCGAAATGTTCTGTTCTGAAGGTACATTCATGCTTGTGCAGATGGTCCAGACCAAGATATGTCAATAGGCGTTTTGTTACAATTACTTCAATGAATAACACTTTGAAAAAGATGTCCTTTGTTTGAAAGTTAATGTTATATCGGCCTTGTGTTTCGTGGTTAACTACAGAATACCCCGCAACTATTGTTCTTGATTTAACCGCGCATTTCTTTTTAAAGAATGACGAATGCGCAGGAATAAATTATCGACAGTTGCGGCCGGGGTATTCAGTTAAGCTGATTACAAAATGAATATGAACTATAACAACTATTTCATTAGATTTTACATTGGGGTCTGTTTATCGAACTGAACTAACAATATTTCAACTGACTGAATATTTGCGCCTATGGCTATAAATGATTGAATAACTATAAAAAGTTAATCGAAAACATCAATTGCCAATAATTAGTTCAAAATTGTGATCTAAATAAATCTGTAACTGATTGCGATTGAAAATATTATATATGATTGAAAATTTGGGTCACAAAGCTGAACTGAAAGTATTTCCTGTGGGTCAAAACGTTTGGAGCTAAATATAAAAACTTGAGCGAGATTGACATACTATTTTCAACATGATTGTATTCTTGCGTTTTTAAAACTGGTTGTGAAAAAACAGTGAGATCTTTTGTCACCCTTAGACTTTGAAAATTGATCAGCCTTTAATGTATAATAGAATATTTGTGGAAAAGGGTATGCATAAATTCAATGCAAGTACAGTATCAGGGGATGAGTTCTCTATGTGGTGGCTTGAATGAGAACTTGAGCAGCCTGTCAGGATTTTTTATTGACTTGCAAAACAGTAGTTTTTCGCGCACAGTTTTTTGTGTAGCAAAACAATACTTTCCTTATTTCTATGCTCTAAAGCCTCTTGAGCCAGTGTGCCTGCGCGGCTTGTGACTTGTCATTATGGTTGTTGTCAGTTATCACCTATCGTCTTCCTGTCACAATAGTTTTGAACAGATTGTTGTCAACGAAATGTAGCCCACCACGGTCGCTTAACAGAGATGAGCGACTTTAAAAATTGGCTTCTTAATGAAGGGTGGCCGCTTGATAGAGGTTCTTCTGTAGACTGGCCGACAATTAAAAACAATTTAAGAACAAGCTAAAGCTGAAAAAATGAAAATGTTTCTCGTTGAAACTTTAATGAATCTTGTACGTTCCCAATACGCACAGTAAAAACACAGAAGCACCGTTTCACATTTAGTATATCTACTATTGTCCCAGATGATACACATATTCATGTAATACTAAAAGGTCTTCAGACGATCAGCACTGTTTTGCAATGCCTTGTCTTTTTGTTTCGATATTTTTCATCATTTCAAAGTGTTCACAGTAATAAGAACAAATTAAGAACAAATTGAGGCTGAAAGAGCCAAAAAATTTAAAACCAGGAGCCTACGCAAAATTTACTGACTTCGTTATAATTTATAAACAGGACTTTGTTAGCGTGTATCATTTTACAATTGATTGAAAATTTGCTTCTTACTGCATCAAATGTGTTAATTCAAATTGAGTAATATGACATGATCTGATAATATTTGATAGTTGGCCTTAAAAAAAATCTTTGTCCAATTGATCGAGATACCTTTTGTAGCTGAGTAAAAATTGTGAGCATCTCATTCTGATGAACGTATCCGTACTTTTATTGATGTAATGTGTAAACATCGCATTTAAAAATGTATAAACGTTCTACTGAGACCTGATATGTTGATAAAATCATCTCGACTTTATAGGTGAAAATAATTAATTTGTGTTCCTGCCCGTCCATTGAAAAAAAAAACCTGACCTAATTTTCTTTATTTTTTACTTTCATAGTTTTCTTTAAAAATGTAACATATTAGTATTTTGCGGTCTGTAAAACGTGGAGGAAGTCTAAAACTGACCAAATCTGATGTAATTTGTAGTCTTAAAATAGACTAATCTCACTCACTCACACACTTGGTTATTAATATATGCTTTAAACTATAAGTTAAACAGACAATTTTTTTTGTTTTAAACGGGGCTCAAACTTTTAATCATTAGCTTCAAAAGTTGATATTCTGATGCTGATACTTGAGCTCGAATCATTAGGCTAGACCATAATTGCCTGCAGATATTTAAAAGATTCAATTCAATCGTTAAAAATATGTCATGAATTTGTAATTCATGCAAAATTTTTAGGCAGTTGACTTGCGGATATAATATAACAACATGGCAAGACGTAAAAGAGTCACAGTATGAAGAAATTTCGACTTTCTTTTTGTTTAGTTATTGTGAGTTGTGTTTGTGAGCAGCGTGACGTCTCAGTGGTGAGCCCGATCAAATGAACTACAGCTAAGCAAGTCCACCAAAGGTCAAAAGGGGTCAAAATCATTGTTACTGGTTATTTTGTTGGCTCAGCTCAAAATAATTGTGACAGAAGAATCAGTGAAGAAAAATCTTTTTAAAACATTTTTGTAATTAGTGTCAGAAAGCGCGATCTGAAGCCTATTAAGTAAAAACGTAAACTTAAATTCTATGTATATCTAAAACTTTTCTGAAAATATTAACTTTCAATATGTCGCCTATCAATGAAAATTGATACTCTATTCTATTCCTGCTTATTAGTTTCATAAACGCTACTAGATTTTTAATTTTGTGCAGTGGAAAAAATGTGTTGCATAATATTTATCATTCCTCCATGAGGTGGCACACAGGGCCTTTGATTTACTTATTAAGTTATTTAGAGAACAAACTTAATGAGATCAGTGACAAACTAGTAAAAAATGGTCATTTTCCTCTTAGTATTAAGAAATATAGCCAGTTTGCAATTCATTAATTTAGATATTAAAATCATCTTTCGTTTTAGTAGTTTTAAATGGCATAAAACACAATGCCAAAGATGAGAGCTTAGGAGGGGAAAAAAGGTTTGCGTTTTACGATTATAAAAAACATTCACAGTAAAGGTTTAGAATGTGTGCAGGCGCAAGGCCAATGCTGTAACTTGGCTTTCTAGGGTAGAAAATGGCGCGTAATAATTAACATTAGTATAAACCTACTAATGGACTATTGCAATCCTGCATTTTGATTGGCTACGCTACTAGTGGTCTATTAGTAATAGTCATCGCCGGAGTAGCGAAAAGATGGCGGATCAAAATAGTAACAAGCTCTGTTTATGGCTTCATTTGCTATAATATCAGAAAATTTCATCGATAATTTAATTTGTACATCCTTTTTTGACTGATTAGTAGGTTTATACTAAAACAATTACACCTCTCGGCCTCATGGACTACGAGTTTGAATAGTCCATTCGTCCTACGGCCTCATGGCTATTGACTCATAGTCCATTCGTCCTCGAGGTCTAATTGTTAAATAGTCACATATCCCGACTAAACTCAAGCTCACGGTAAAAAGTGCCATCGAAAACAATAGTGTCGAATACAAAAACATTTCCTTGGCAAATATTGTCTTCTCTGGAACATAAAAAGTTTATATAATGAAAGAAAACACATCTTTGTACAAACTCCAGCAATTTTATTACAACTATGTCTATACAAGTGAAATTCCAGGATCAAAAGTGGTCATTCTCCTCTCGGAGAAAAACAGCCAGTTTGATATTGATGGAAATAAAATCATATTTCGTATAATAATTAATGCAGGTCAATGTTGCAATGTATTTTAATAGTGTAAAATGTGAGGGAAATGATATTGTGTTCGATACGAAAATATTTTCAAACATAGCACCTATACTATATAGTCTTTAACCGAAGCTTTGCTCTCGCTGCGTTTGCAAAGTAGAACTAAACATAACAGGCTTACTTGAGCTTTCTCAGCTTGCTCTACCTTATCTATAGGTAGCCGCCGTTCATCCAAATATTTTGGCAACATTCGCAAAATCTAAAAAATTTAATTTGTTTCGTTGCAAACAAGATTTAGGCTTTTTTGAAGAAGCATTGTTGAGTTAGCAATTTTCAGTTTCTTGAGACTTATAAAGTTTGCCGCCAATAATATTCAGCCTTTAGTATGTCAGGATCTTGCGATTGGAATATATTAATTTTTCACAATTAAACTAATTATAATTATAAACCGTTTGCCTTGTCTACGTGTAAGATGTTGATTTCGACTAATTCAAAATTACTCTTTTTGTCAGGTTACCTGCAAAAATGTGGCTGCTGTTGGGGGAGAGTCCAACTTTTTATTAAATATTAAAGATTTCTGCAGTAAGTCAAGTATATTTTCTGCACGATTAGCTGAAGCAGCTGTGACGTCGAGAGAAGCTTTTGTCGAAAAGTTCAGCAGCCTAACTGCTGATAAAGAAACAGCGACCACAAGTGCAACTCCATCAACCACTGATCTAACCCCTGGGACCGCAATTAAAAAACATGAAGCAACAGCAAACAAAAAGGCAAAAAGGAAGTTATCCCTTGACACTACACAGGAGCAGTGGGATTTGCATTCCCCTTTTAAGTCGAAAAGGAAGGTCAATGATTTTGACGAAAAGATTAATGACTACCGTATAGGTAAATAATGAGGTTATAAAATTGTTTCTTGTTACTGTTCATAAAATGTTAGCTGTGTTTACCTCTAGCTCAGTTACCTCTAGAATACACAAAAATGATTGTTTCTTTGTGAAACGATATTGCAAGTACTTGTAATTTCTATGCGAGTGCATGATACGTCGTTTTAATATAGTATGAGTGGCTTTTAAATATTATTACGAACAAAGGTCCAAAGATTGCTCTAAGTAAATTGTTTTTTATTTTTCGGGCGATTTGAAGTTTATTGTTCTTATTTTTTAAAGAGTAGAATGAACACAGTTAATACAATAGTGCTATATTTTAAAAGGTTTGAAATAACGCTCTTAAGGTATTAATTATTGCGAAAATGACAATAAACATAAATCATAAAAATCAAAGTCCGCTGGCAGTTACTGATAGTTTAAATTCTGAATCAGGCATTAATAAACAATACTATAAAAGAACAAAGTGTGTACTATGACTATAAATATACTAGAACAAAAACGTCGAATAGCCGCTTATGATAAATTGTCAAGATAGAAATAGCTATTAGTTTTACAACAGTTTTTACACTATTGTTATTTTCAAAACTACAGGCAAGTACCGACTTAAAGTGAACTCCTTGTCAAACTGCCCTGACAAGTGGCTTGACAGACCACTTGACCCAGTTGAGGTTGATAGACTAGCGGATGCCATTGAGGAAAACCCATTTTTCCAAACTGAAACCCAACCATGGCTCGGCATAGCGGATATAAGCCAAGCAGATCTTAAAGGAAACCAGGCGAAGGACCTCTTGAAGGGGTGCGATATAAAAGTGATCGGAGGCAGGCATCGTCAGGCCGCCTATGAATTGGTAAGATCTGTTACAACCAGTTTAATGCTTAAGAGTTTGTTTAACATTAATGGCCTCCATTCTGCTTTTTACAGCTTAAAAAGAGGGACAAATCGCTGGAAACAACTCTTGACAAAGCGTGGATTGTTGTATACACCAACGAATTAAGTGATGAACAAGTTCGCCGTTTGGCTCATATGCATAACGCGATCGATAAAGGGAGCCACCCAACGAAATGGCTTGACAGAGTTGCCCGCTGTCGATCCTGGTTGTACAGTCTTTCAAAACGTGAAGAAACAGAAGAAACACCACCTACTTCCCTCGAATGGAGAAAGTCTTGCCAAAGACTTTACGTCACTGGTGATAAGGTATAACAATTAAAAGGTGTTAATTATGTAAAAAAATATTTTTTTAAAAAAAAGTTTGATACCGTGAAGAGAAATCTTTCTGACCTACACTTTTTTATAAAACTATTGTTTTCGGACCGAGGCTGGATATTAAATAATTTTTGGTCGATTTTAAGCTGAAAATATTCTTACAAATATTCTTAGATTCTGGAATATCAATGACATGGAATTTCCGTTTTTAAAATGATTTTGGGTATCGAAGAGCTTTGGCTTTGCCATGTGGGATTAGTACAATTTCAATACATGTAATCAG
>JAPEIX020302982.1:0-14530 GCA_026122405.2 Zoanthus sansibaricus
AAGCATTTGACCCCTTAGATCGTACATATAAGCAAGAAGCAACAAAAAGTGCAGACGATACAGGGGCTATTCGCTACGCGATAACCTCAGCGGATGGTGGAAATGCGAGTATAGGGGATGATGGCACCGTAACATTCACCAAAAGAGGAACCTATACCATTACCGCAACAAAGGCAGAGTCGCTTAAGTACACAGACGCAAAAGGGGCATCGTATGTATTGCAGATAACAACGTTTGCCAAAGTACTGGGCGCATCATCATCGAGTACATTATGGAGTGGTAGAAATAATTTTCAAGCGGTGATATTTAAAAACAAGCTGTATGTGATCGGTGGATATGGTAATAGTGATAGTCAATTTGTTTCTATCCTACATGATGTATGGAGTACAGAAGATGGGGTATCGTGGACACAAGAGACAACTGATACGAGATGGAGTAATACGAGTATTGTTCAAACGGAACTTAGTCAAGCGGTGGTATTTAAGGACAAGTTGTATGTGATGAATAAAGTTAGAATTTTGGGTCATAATACAAAAAACGAGATATGGAGTACAGAGAACAGCAGCAGCTGGGCAAAGGTAAGCACCACTGATTTACCCTGGTTTGTTGAGAGGGATAGTTTTCAAGCGATAGAATTTAAGAACAAGCTGTATGTGATGGGGGGTAATTATGATGGTATTGAGAGACTAAGTGATGTATGGAGTACAGAAGATGGGGTATCGTGGACACAAGAGACAGCTTATGCAGGATGGGGTAAGAGAAGTAACTTTCAAGCGGTGGTATTTAAGGACAAGCTGTATGTGATGGGTGGACTTGATAATGCTAGGCGTAGACTAAACGATATATGGCGTACAGCAGATGGAAGTAGCTGGACAGAAATAACGGTATCAGGTGGACACTGGAGTAAGAGGAGTAGTTTTCAAGCAGTGGTATTTAGAGAAAAGCTGTATGTGATAAGTGGGAGTGATGGTAAGAGGGTACTGAGCGATGTATGGAGTACAGAAGATGGAGTATCGTGGACACGAGAGACAGCTGATGTAGGATGGGGTGCGAGAAGTAGTTTTCAAGCGGTGGAATTTAAGAACAAGGTATATGTGATGGGTGGATATCATAGTAAGAGAAAAACAAAACTAAACGATGTATGGAATGTAGCGGTGTTCCGTTAAGCATACAATCGAAGTATACGAACTTGTAAAAGCGTGTGTATGTAAGACACGTTTTTGTAAGATCTGCGCTGTACAGAAACGATATATTACAGACCCACGAAACTAAACACTTTACATTTGTTGCAGTATGTACAACATTTCAAAATCGAGTCATTGTGTTATTTTCGCAAAAGTATTTCATTCGGGTCATTAATTAGAAAAAATTCCGTATTCCGTAGGCAAGATCACCTTCTTTCGAATTTGCTCTTTGGCATGTTTCTTCTGATGGCGTTTTTCTGACATGTGGGTGAAGGAATAGTATAACAGAGGAATAAGCACAAGAGAGAGCAAAACTGAGGTGCTTAACCCCCCTACTACGGTGACGGCTATGGGGCGTATAATTTCAGAACCTTCAAAGTTGAAGAACGCAGTAGGAAAGAGCCCTAATATAGTGGTGCAGCTAGTCATGAGAATCGGCAAAAGCCTACTCGATGCTCCTTCCAGCACTGCCTTAAAGAGTGGTATTTCACGCTTACGTAGTAGGTTCATGTAGTCTATCATGACTATGCCGTGGTTAACTGCCACCCCAACAAGCACGATTATACCAACAAGGCTAAAAGTGCTTATCGTAAGCCCAATGAATTTGTATAAGAGAAACACGCCTGAAAGAGTAAGAGGTACGGTAAGTATAATTATAAAGGGGTCAAGAAAAGACTCAAACTGGCTAGCCATAACCCCAAATACAAAAATTATAGCTATAATCATAATACTTAGCATAAGACGAATATTTTTTTGCTGCTCTTTATAATCTCCAGAAAATGTATATGTGACTGTCTCGTTTCTCGGAACGACACGCAAGAGTTCATCTGCTTTTGCGACAGCTTCAGCAATACTGAAACCTGTGGTTATTTTCGCGCTTAGCGTAACAGTTCTCTTACCATTCTCCCTCCGAATAATCGACGAGGTCCGCGAAGGAATAAGCTTTACAAAGTTAATAAGTGGAACAAGTGTTCTATTAGCTTTTACATCAATTTGTTCGAGAATATCTAGTCTTTCTCTGTCTTTCGAGGTAAGACGTACAATTATATCACGCTCCTTCGTGCCATCAGTGAACTTTCCTGCAGTGCTTCCTTTAATGGAATTAGATATAGCCTGAGAGATATTGGCAACTTTTATTCCATAGAACTTTGCTTTCCCCATGTCTACAGAGATAGTGTATTGAATCGCATCGGAATCACTAGAACTGCTCAAGACATTTCCAAAAACAGGCGAGTCTTCCAAAGTGCGTTTATAGCGAGCAACAGTATCAAGTAGGCTTTGGTAATCATCTGATTTGACTTTCAATGAAAGGCTTGGTACTTTTCCCACCCTATTTCCTCGCGCAGGTCCACCGCCTTGGTTCCCTGTAGAATCTATAGAGACGCGGACACCCAAGTAGCCACGCACCAAGGGAATAATTTCTTCTTTTATGGATTCAATCTCCCTTATATTACGAGTATTGTTAAACTTATACGAAAGTGTTCCAGAGCCTTTATTCGCATTAATGGAAAAAAATTTCACATCCGGAATACGCGAAGCAAGCTTAGCATGAGCATCTTGTAACGTTGTAAGCACCTTATGCGCCTTGGTGCTTGAGGGAAACATGAAACGTACCTCAATATTACTTTGTTTGAAAGGCGGAAACATAACAAAATTTATACCTCGAGCAAAGAGCAGAGGTATTATAAGACTTAAGCCGAAAATGAGCGCTATAAAGCGCTTTCTGCGTGGAATCATGTACTTCATTGCACGAATATAGACACGACTTATGCTATCAATGATATCACCGAATAATGTGTCAAACTTCTTCATGAAGCCCTTGTGGTGCAGGCGATTTATGGGAATGTAATTGCTAGTCATGACGGGAACAAGGAATGCCGCTATGACAAAAGACGCTATGAGTGAAGTTATCACGACAAAGGCGAGGTCTAAAAAAAACGCAACAATATACCCCAACTCACCTTTGAATAAGATAATCGGCAAAAACACCACAACTGTGGTAACCGTAGAGGCAAATATGGGGCGAGACATTTCTTTAGCACCAAATTCTGATGCCTCAAGAAGCCTCACCCCATTCATTCGCTTGACATAGATGCTTTCTAGCACAACTATGGCGTTATCAACCAACATGCCTATACCGAGAGCAAACCCCGCAAGAGTCATGATATTAAACGAAATGCCTAGAAAGTACATGATCATAAGCGTTAGAATAACAGACGACGGAATTGCAATAACTATAACAAAAACAGAAGCAAAATTGCGTAAGAACACCAAGAGCACCAGAGTGGCTAAAATACCCCCAGTTATCACCGCCATAGAAATATTACGTAGATTCTGTCTCACGTATTCAGAGTTATCTTCTATAACCGTAAAGGTAAAATCCGGAGGAGAATTTCTCTTAAACTCATCAAGAGCATTGATAATATTGTCCGAAACCTTGACAATATTTTCTCCACTCTTCTTACGAAATTCTACTAGTACAACCTGCTTGTCACCGATGAGCCTGTACTGTGAGACTTCCTTATCATAGCCTTTATATATTTCCGCTACATCTCGCAGATGTATATACGAAGTACTTTTGTCACTTTCGGTTATTGAAGCGACAATTGTGGAGCGTAGTTGCTCAATGTTATCATACTTCGTATTCATAAACAGTCCAATGTTCTGTACTCCCCCTTCTATGAATCCCAAGGACGCGCGTACGCCGCGCGTCTTTATGGCATTTTTCACATCGGAAATATCTATACCAAAGGACTTGAGTTTATACAAATCGACATTCACAAAGACACGGCTTACCTGTCCACCACTGATACTCACTGCAGCAACACCGTCAACATTCTCAAAAACTGGTTTCAAAACATCCTCTACAACTTTGCGTACCTCATTAGATGATCTATTACCAGAGACACCCATTTCTACCACTGGTATATCATCAGGGTTAAACTGAAATAACTGGGGGGAAGTTGCCTCTTTTGGCAATAGAGACGAAATTTCACTCAACCGTGAGCGCAGATTATTCACATTTTTATCAAGTGAAGTACCGTACTTAAACTCTACCGCAATATTACTACTAGCCTCACTTGATGTCGACGATATGTCTTTGATATTTTGCACACCTATGACAGCATTCTCTATGGGCTTGGTAATGGTATCTTCAACTTCCTGTGGGCTTGCATTTGGATAAGAAGTACTTATATATACAAACGGTATCTCAACGCTTGGGAGTAATTCCACATTGAGACGCAAGGAAGTAAAAATACCAAAACCCATGACGATTACAAAGATTATAAATACACTTACCGGCCTTCTGACTAACGTAGATACTATTGCTATGATGTGACTCCTTATAAACTTAATTCATTATTTTACTCGAAAACAGAGGGAGAAATATTGCGTTGAATGCCATCGAGCTCTAAGACTACAACCGTGTCTTCATTAAACAAGTGAGTTTGTCCAATAGTAACAATCACATCGTTCTCTTTCAGCCCCTCAACAATCTGTAGTTTTTCCAACTCTTCAACTCCTGTTGTAATGGGTACAAATTCAACCTTGCTCTTGTGCTTTTGAGGCTCATGTAAACGAAAAACACCTAATACCAACATACCCTTCTCATTGCGCCGTAAAACCATGGCATGCCGTTCTATAACAATTTGCCCTTCGTAAGTTTTAAGTAAGAGTTCTAGCTTACCATACATCCCAATGATAAACGCACTTGTATCTACAACTTTTTCGAAATCAAGCGTTATATCGGTGCTACCAGTAGTCGCATTTATTTTTGGACTCACCTCGCGTACTATAAGTGGAAGGGTTTGTTTAGGTAATGCGAAAGGAGTGAAAATACCGCGCGTACCTCGCCGTACAAGGTGGGTATAGGGTAGAGGCACAGCAGCACTTACCTTATACGCGTCTGTGCTAGCAACAGTTGCAACTATCGTACCCGCAGAGACTTTGTTGCCCATTTTTACTGGTAGACCAGAAACAATGCCCTCAATGGGTGCACGTATAGGGCTGGGGCGATAACTGACACCAAAACGCGATGCATCGACATGAAGAAGTTTCTCCTCCTTCTTGACACGCTGGCCTTCTTGTACATATATGCGAGTTATCACACCTGCAGTCTGTACAGGTACATCTACAACTGCTGTAGATTCTAGGCGTGCACCTACGCTTATTTTTTGATCTATTCTTAATAGTTTCAAGGTTTTTGCACGTACATGTACATAATTTTTTGACTTTTTGCTTTCATGTGCACCTTGGACATTGTGTAAACTTTCTGTAGGCAGATCTTGTGTGTTCTGTGTTTGTCTCTCCTTATCACATGCAAAAAAAGAAACTAATAAAATGAGAAAGAAACAACTTCGTTTGCACAATAAAATCAAATTGAATTTTTGCATTCTAACTTTAATATTGTACCATAACACATTTAGAAAAGTAACACACTTTTTAAGCGGCTATTCCAAACATTAGAGTTCATACATAAACACCTTTTGTTATCATAAAAGCATTCCAAAGAACGATAAGGAAATATGCAACAACCTCACGCAACGTACTTCTTACTTTTTGAGATTATTGAACACAAATTCAATGACATCCAAATTAAAAGTTTCAGAACCGATTTCTCATTTCGAATATCTACACCAAACACTTGTATAAATACTTAAAACTTATTGTGAGGAATGTTATGCTTATCAAAATTCTGAAATTGCGAGATACAATTAACGTCTTCAACAATAATTCTCTTTTGAATAGACTCTGAAAAAGTGAATAAAACACACAATAAAGATAAGTATATATATAAGCTTAACTCATACACTAATACAGAATACTATGCATCATCAAATACCATCTGCTATAATAAAACTGATGGACCTTACACAGAAATCTAAAGCAACATTGTCGCCATTGATTATAACAGCCATTATAATTGTCATTGACCAATTGTCAAAATACTTTATTACAATCTTTATTCCGCAAAAATCTTATATCAAAGTATGGGGAGAATTCCTATGGATTTGCCATGTACGCAACACAGGCGCAGCATTTGGTCTTGGGGCACAGTTAGAAGATTTTGCGCGCATTGTAGTTTTGTTTATAATCCCCACTGCAGTTATTATTTATTTACTGTACGCCTCTACATACATGAAATGGCAGACGCGCTATAAAATTCTCACATCCGTTATTGCCGGTGGAGGAATAGGCAACATGATAGACAGGTTCACACGTTCTGAGGGTGTAGTTGATTTCATAAGCGTAAAAATGTTCGGAATCTTTGGCATAGAACGATGGCCAACATTTAATATCGCAGATACCTCCATAGTCATAAGCATGATTGTATGGATAGTCTTTGCTTTTTTCACAAAAGAAAAGAAACCTACCAATACTCCTTCTATTAACAAAGAAGATGAGAAAAAAAACAAAAAAGAACCTATGATTCCACAAAACACATAAAGCATATAGAACAAGTTATTTCACACTCACAAATTTATGCACTATTATAGATAGCAATGAGTAGAAACAAAGCAGTAAAATATAAAATCCCCGCTGAGGTGATGCACAAAATGCACAAGAGTAGTTTCAAATCTTTCTACAAGTCAATTCTGTGGCTTCCTTTCTTACTACTATTTATAGTAGGCATTCTTACGGGCATCTTTTTGCTACTGCTAAACATTAGCAAGCATTTTCTCATGGGTGTCATACCATGGCAAGGAGTCCCATGGCTTTACTTAGGCTTATACATAGTCACCTTGCTCTGTGCTTATTTCTTCTTTCTTTTTGCGAAAAAAAGCATCGAAGCAATCAAGCACAAGTCGATATCTCGCTAAATACATATCGCCTTGTAAGATTAAAAAAACTAAAACGTAAAAAATACATTCGCATCTGACTTGATCGTCTTAAAACCATGTCAAATAGACTATGCCTTAAATAATCTATGAGTGTACCATCTAAATACAAGAATAAGTATCTATAATAAACTGGAAATTTACGCCGCCTAATCACACACTAACTTAAGCCTAAAGAGGCTGTATTAAACGGCAGTACCTGTATATAATCTTCTACCGTGCCATTATTAAACACTACATTTACTATAGCCTTACCCAATGGACTTAAGTCTTTCATAGTGCGATAAGGCTCAAGTTCTCGTTTAAAAAATTCAATCAATTCCAAAGCACCCGCATCGTAGGCTTCATAACCAACCTCTTGCTGCTCTTCTACCCGCAGTAACCCACGCGGTATAGGTACACTATTAAACTTGATCGAACTGGGGCTAAAACCAAGCAGCGCGCAACGAGAATTTATCAGTTGACCCTTTCGGAAGTGTATACCGCCGCGCCGCGCCGCGTATTCGCGAGCAAGCCACTCTGCGTTAAAGCCTACACTGTACGCCCCCACAAACTGATTAGGTATAAGTAAATACCCAGTCTCAGGCGTCTCTTGTATTTGTCTCAACAACAAATTAGCTTGATCTACCCGCCTGCCAATGGCAAAGGGCCAGTATGATCCTACACCCTCGCTGGTAAGCGCTTTGCCTGAAGCGACTATACTAGGGTTTGCATGCCCACGAGGTGCTATTAAACGCCACAGCCATGCCAAAGATGGCGGCAAAACATGCATGACACCGATAATGCCATAAGACGGTTCACTTCTTGTACAGCGCGGCGTACGCACCCCCATACTACGAATATCGACAGAAACCACGCCACTTATGACATTCGGTATATACTTACGTGGAAGAATAATACGCGGATTGGGGCATGGTGTATCGGGTGCATCCAGCGTGTGATCCCACAATAGCGCTGTTGCGCCTGGCTTACCATCTATATTCAAAAAAATAAGCGGTTCAGGCGGGCTGATGCACAAAGCCTCCAATTTGGGATCAGTGCCATACTCCTTGAGGTGATCCACCCGCAGAAACCACGCCTCCTCTGCATCCTGCACACATAATTTATGTCCAGTCTGTTGGCAGTGATGCACCAAGCCCATGTCGTCGGTAAGTGGAAACAATTCGCATTTATCTTTCATATCTACAATGACACTATCCTCAGTATCTGGATTATATGCCAAAGTCATCATACTGCCGTTGCTTAAATGAGGATCCTGTGTCATTTCAGTTTTACCACCCCCAGACGCCCCCTCATGCATAATCACAAGTTCGCATTCATACGGCGTCACTACACGTACAGTAGAACAATGCAATGTACTCCATGAGGGTAACTCTCGCTCACCTATGTTAAGCAACATACTGTATACACCTTTCTTCGCACTAGGACCAGGATACAGGTTGTATGAAAAAACCTCATGCAAATCACTACTACGATTGTGCACAACTACTTGTTTGCCATCAAAATGCGTATGACGGAATGGCGGTGCTACAAAGAGCGCGCTCACAAGCTTGTCACCTGTAGGCAAGTTATCAGGAGAAATAAAACCCTGCAAATCAGCAAGTGCCATAATAAAAAACGCAGCTTCGATCGGCGCTATGGCAATAGACAAGTAATTATATTCTTTATCACCTGCATAAAAAGGCATGGCAAAAAGAGGTTGTTTTTTAAGCCATTCGAAAGTTTCATTACGCGTCTTAACAAAGTCCGCATTAAAGCGCTCTTTGTAAGTCTTTTTATCTGTAGGCAGATCATCGGCTATAACCATTGCATTTGGATCACGCCGACGCATATAAATATCACAAAAGTTTACCGCAACGCCATTTTTACAACGTGCTATATACGCTTCCTTATAAGGACCCTTTCCCAGAACATCAAAAACTACATCTGCCTGCGAAGTCATATTATCACCAAAGATCATATTCAAAAGCTTATTCCTACTCTGAGGCACAATGATCTCAGGAGCATTCTTCAAAAGATCTTCAATATCTTTGGTAAATCGTATATGCTTACATAACTCTAACGCATTCATAAATGTAGTATATTACAAAACCGTTAACGCAGTATCTTGGACATCTGTATCTAGTAACTGCTCAAAGTCTGTCACGGAGTATTTGCGCAGCCTTAACCATGTTTGCAAGCGACTCGCGTACCTCAGGCCAAGCGCGAGTTTTCAAACCGCAATCGGGGTTTACCCACAACCGCTCTTTAGGAATATGCTCCATTGCCTTTTCTAAAAGTTCGACTATTTCTTCAACAGAAGGCACACGCGGTGAATGTATGTCATAGACACCAGGTCCTATATCATTGGGGTACTGAAAGTGTTTAAAGGCATTTAGCAAATCCATGCGCGACCTTGAAGCCTCTATCGATATAACATCCGCATCGAGGGCAGCTATCGAATCTATGATCTCGTTAAACTCCGAATAACACATATGCGTATGTATTTGCGTTGTATCCTTGACACAACAAGTAGAGACCTTAAAACATCGAACAGCCCACTTAAGGTAGCTGCCATGATCGCGCTTTCTCAAAGGTAGGCCTTCGCGTATAGCAGGCTCATCTACCTGAATAACGGAAATGCCCGCGTTTTCAAGATCGAAAACTTCGTCTCGTATGAGTAGGGCTATTTGCATGGCAGTGTCCGAACGCGCTTGATCATCCCGTACAAAGGACCACTGCAATATAGTAATTGGGCCGGTTAGCATGCCTTTCATAGGTCGAGAAGTAAGCGATTGTGCGTAACGTATCCATTTGGTAGTAATAGCCCCATTGCGCGATAGGTCTCCGTAGATAATAGGAGGCTTAACGCAACGACTACCGTAACTCTGAACCCAGCCATTACATGTAGAGATAAAGCCATCAAAATTTTCACCAAAATATTCCACCATGTCGTTACGCTCCGGCTCGCCATGCACCAATACATCAATATCCACTTCCTCTTGAAAGTGCACTACCTCCTCAATGTTCTCTTTCATTGCACTTACATACGCCTCTTCTGAGATGATGTTTTTCTTAAAATCGGCACGTGCCTTCCTTATAGCGCCAGTTTGCGGATAACTTCCTATAGTAGTCGTGGGAAACAAAGGCAGCTTCAATAAACCTTTTTGTATCTCTTGGCGCGTTTCAAAAGGACTCTCACGTTGTGCCATTTCAGGACTCACCCCACGCACACGCTCCACCACATACGTCTTGTGCACCAATGTACTATCCTTGCGGCTCTGCACTGCTTGCGCATTTTCGCACATCTGCGCCTCTATATTTGTAATTCCCTCATTATAAGCATGAACAATCAACGATATTTCACGCAATTTTTGTAACGAAAATGCAAGCCATTGTGCTACTTCTGGCGCAATATCCATCTCATACGAAACATCAAAGGGACAATGCAACAAGGAACATGAAGAAGAAATAAACCACGGTGCATCTTCTTGATACTTGTGCTCGCTCATAAGCATCTTCACACGATCCAGCTTTTCGCTTAAATCACTTTTCCAGATGTTTCTTCCATCCACAAGCCCCAAAGACAAACGCTTTCCTGCTTTAGCAAGTATGGAAACCGCATGCTCACTACCGTACACCAAGTCAAGATGAACCAAGTCAATCGGTAGTTTTGCAACAAGTTCTACATTTTCGTGCAAATCATCAAAATAAGTCGCAAGAAAAATTTTCAACTCAGGCACAGCCTGCGCTATTTTTTCGTACGCCAACACATACAAGGCCTTGGTCGTCTCATCCAAATCGGTTGCCAACACAGGCTCATCAAGCTGTACCTGTTCAATACCAACTTTCTCAATACGACGTAATAATGTAATATAAGAATCAAGCATTTTTTTAAAAAGCGCTATCCGTTCCACATTGGCACTACACTTACCAAGCTGAAAGTAGCTTAAAGGTCCTACAAGCACAGGGCGAATACGCCCCATATCTGCCCCTAAAAGAATATTGGCCTCTTCTATTTCTCGCAAAACTTTTATCTCTTCTGCTGGCGTCTCTGACAAATCAGCAAAAGTCATATCAGCACTGAACTCCGGCACAATATAATGGTAATTCGTATCAAACCACTTGCTCATCTCCATAGCAATTACGCTTTTACTTTTATCTTTCTCACCACGTGCCATAGCAAAATACTGCTGCAAGGAACCCTCATTATCCAAGTGTTTATAACGCTGTGGAATAGCCTTCAATTGAAATGTCAAATCAAGCACAGTGTCGTAAAAAGAAAAGTCGTTCACTGGCAACACATCTATGCCAGCATCAAGTTGCTTCTGCCAGTGCAATACACGCAAACTTTTCGTCGTACTAAATAACTCGTCCTCGGACGCCTCGCCTTTCCAGTATTTCTCTAATATACGTTTCAGTTCGCGCTCCACGCCAATACGTGGAAACCCTAAAATAGTACTATATAGGTGTTTCATACATACTCCTTAAAACCTAACCAAGTTAATTTGTACTTTTTTCTGCAGTTGCGATAAGCGTCTCAAACTGGGGGAAGTCAACATCGCGAGCATCCAAATCTATTTTCATATTTAAAAACCCAGCATCTTTTAACCATTTTGCAAGCGCATCCCTCTCAAAGCCCATATGCACATCACAGTAAATGTCGCGGACCCATGATTCTTCATGTTTCTGCAAGTCAATAATAATGATAATCCCACCATCATCTAAAATACGATACCCCTCTGCAAGAGCCTTACAAGGATGTTCTATATGATGTAAAGAATGCGAAAATATCACGATATCTGCACTCTTGTCCTTCTGCTGCGTGTCTTCGCCACTAGCCAGCAAAAAAGACAAAGAACGCGTATTTTCTTCATTTACGTGAATTTTGCGAGCAAGCTCTACTTGTTTCTGCTCTACATCTATTCCCAGCACTGAGGCATTTAGATAGCTAAACTCTCGCACTAAGTTGCCGACGCCACAGCCTATGTCGACAATACGCTTTGCACGAATAGAGCGCATAAGAGCTATGGCAAGCGCAAAATCGGTTTGCCCCGGCGATCGCTTGTTTTGCACTCCCACCCCTTTATAAAACGACAAGGATGCTTCATTCTTCTTTTTCAAAAACAAGGCAATTTTTCGCTCATCTTTCCCATACCATGACTCATGCCTCGCAAATTCTATGACTGCTTCTACAAAGGTATCTATCGCAGAATTCACACCAGTCGCTATGCGGTACAAGACAAACCTACCTTTACGGCGCGAAGAGACAAGGGTGTTTAATTTTAACTGTGCCAAATGTGCAGATATGGTGCTTTGACCAATGAGGAGCATATCTTGGAGATCTTGCACTGAAAACTCTCGATTATACAATGCCGAAAGAATTCTCCTCCTATTTACCTCACTGAGAACTCGAAACAACGATGTTCCTCCCAAACTCATACAAGTATTATAATATACGTTTATTAAAATATGTCGATAATATTTCTTCGAACCACTGCTTACAAAAACACTATTCAAGGCAATATCTTAAGAGCAATGATAATCATCACCTAAGCACCATCCGTTTATATTTGGTAATGGCAACAATATTATTTGCATTATGCAAATATAAATAAAAAACTCCATCTATAACTTCACCCGAAGTGGTATAGGCAGTTATTAACACGGTATTAAGGGAAGATCGCGCCTTTTTCGACTTCCCAGGAGCTATATTTCGGACATATTCGGTGCCAATAATCACTTCGGATAGCGTATTAATATATTCGTTTTTTATAACTATGGGGATGGTGCCATTACCACAAGAGATAAACAAGAACAAAGATACCAGTATCTTGCAGGAATTAAGACATGATTTTTGCATACATATAATATAAATAGTTTTTTGTATTTAACGCAACATTGTACAAATTAAATGCCCAATGTTAAAGTTAAGCAAAATAGTAAACAAGCTATGTTGACAGAGAGAAAAAGAAATAGACACCACAGTATGAGGAGCGTAAGAACACTATGAAACGGCAAACTTCGAAAAATCATGCAACCCGCATCAAGTAAGGACGATGGAGTCAATCACATGTACGACCTCGCATTTGCAACTCATACTTGCACATGAGGACCACACACATACGGCAGAGATTAACACCAAAACATATTGCAAGATCAACATAGCTTATTTATTTAAGCGTATGTCTTTACCATGTGCACAACCATGTTTAGAATTGTGTCATTATTTTCAAAAGGCGCGTGCGTTTTTTTTCTCACATCTTGATGACAAGAATTTCATAGTGAATACAGTTCCTACTCCTTTCCGAGAGTTTACATCTATGGTACCGCCATATGCAACAACAATGCTTTTTACAATGCTCAAACCAAAGCCTGAACTAACTTTTGCCTCTTGCGCTGCTGAGGTGGCTTTCTTCCAAAAAAGATTCCAGATATGATCTATATCGTCCTCGGCTATCCCTTCTCCTTCATCGGCAACTCGTATCTGTATCAGATTGTCGATGTTTTGCGCCGAGAGTATAATTTGTTTGCCCGCACTGGTAAACTTACACGCGTTATCTAAAAGATTTCCTACAAGCTGACACAATCGTGGCTTATGTACATAAACATATAGTTCAGGTTCAATATCATATTTAAATATTATTTTTCGTGAGTCTGCAATGTATTCGTACATTTCTATGACGTTTTCTAAACCCCGCAGAACATTTTCGGGCTTTTCCGGTATTTGCACAAGTCCGGACTCTATTTCTGCACAATCAAGTACTTGTGTCGTAAATTTTTGCAGCGAATCAATGGAGTCAAGACATATTTCAAGATGAGATTGTATTTCCTTGTTTTTTGATTGAGCGTGTATAGTTTCAAGCTTATTTCTTATATGTGTCAATGGGGTTCTAATATCATGGCTAAAATTGATATTTGTCTGCTTAAAATTATTTACAAGTCGTTCTATAGTGTTAAGCATTTCGTTTATGCTTTTATCTAATCCCATGAGTTTACTTTTGTTTCTTTCTGGCAATCGTTCTGTAATTGATTGTTGTTGTATTACTTGATGCACCAGTTTATTGATCTGGTATACGGGTTTCAATATCACCTTAAAGACGGCATACGATATTAGTGCGACCAATATGAGTATAATAAAAAAATTACTGAATACGATATCTTTTGTAGCATTTACAACGACCTGTCTTTCATGTGTCGAGATAAGCACTTGAATCATGTATTTGTTATTCAGTCCGAGTGAATATGCAACAATACTGGAGGCGACTAACTTATTGTTTTTTTTCATAGTGATGGGGATTCCCTTCGAACCGTCTTTTATGGCTTTTTCTATAGAGGGAAAACGCAGCACATTGTCATCAATATCTACCCATATACGAGGATATAGATACATCAGGGGTTGCTTGCTTACTATATTTACAATTCTGATTCCATATGGACGACTAGCCGTAATAATGTCATCTTCATAAGAGTTATATAACCTGCACAATTCCAAGCTATTGTATTCTATCGCATGTTGAGCTATCC
>JAPEIX020304038.1:0-14528 GCA_026122405.2 Zoanthus sansibaricus
CCATGTTTTATGACTTTGGAGGAACAAAGTTTGTCATAAGACAAAATCCCTTTACACGCCCTAAACGTGTTTACTGAATGTGGGACTACAGAACGAAAACAACACAAATATATCTCCTCTCTTTATGAAATCGGATTCGTTTGTTTCCCGGACGTGTATTGGCCTGTAGCACTAAAATGCCAAACCGTTTCCTTTTTGGCAGCAGTTCAGCTATTTACAGCCTCGAGCAATAAAAACGTTTTCCGAGATAAAAATAACAAAGAATGAAAAATCAGTTTCCAATCAGGCGCGGATCTATATCGGTTTCCGCCGTTTTACGGAAATCGGTCAGGATTTTCATAAAATAAACAAAAAGAAGTAGATATGTGTTTTAATATTTTTAATCAAAGTAAACTGCTAGTTGAATCTCGAAAATGAATTCTATCATTCATTAATTCTTTTTTTGTCAATGACAGGAAAAAGACAAGGTTCATAGACACGCAAACATATTGTCCGAGTGACTCAAAAGCCAGCAAAGGGCACTTTAGGTAGTTAGTTCAAATTGACCTCTAGGGATCCCCCTAGAAGCTTGTGCCTTCAACGCTCGTTTTGCAGTAAATCGGTCAACATTCTTGCTGGATCCGCACCTGCCAAAGGTCATTTTAAAATGACTCTTCTCTCATATCACCAAGCGTGCAATGTCGATCACATATGCAAAAACACACCAGGAGTGCTTGTATCAACCTGTTGGTATCAGTGAATGTTTGGCAGAAAATATAGGAAATGCCTTTTAAGAGTTTAAAGTTTAAAAAACTCTCATGGTGGTGAAAGTTCACTTTTTGGGAAAGACTGAAAAATTACAATTTTCTTCCGGTAAGATACCTGGAAGTTAACCCTTTCAGTCCCAGTCAGTTACTACACCCAACTTCTCCTTACATAACACATACAAAGTGAGACATTTAGTAATGAAAACATAAGAATTGATCAAAGAAAGTAAATTACTGAAGATTAAAATTAAACTTCTCACAAACTTGTTCAGTGAAAAGTAAAAGCTCAAGTTGGGAGAATTTAACAATACAACTGGGGCTGAGAAGGTTAAATGTTGGTCCTAAAATAAATCTTTCTCTCATCGAGAGCGTGTTTACTGAATGTTGAATCACACTTGTTATACAACACTAATTTATCTACGTCATCTAAAGACGATAATTTCATGAATAAGTATGGACTTTTAAAATTTTTAATTACCACTTATTTGGCCGGAGTGGCAAGAAATAGCGGTCAACTTGGAAGACGAAAGCAGGAATTAATTATTGTTTGCTCATGTACATAAAGTAGTTCCAGTTAGACGAGGAAAAATGGTAGTAGCACTATAGTACGAGGTTGTGTCAATGAAAACGCCCGAAATGATAACATACCGTATGATCATAGTTCAGGGGTAAGTATTTTTAAAGCAAGTAATTCTCTGGTAATCGTTTTATTTTGTGTAAACAAACAAATACGTCAATCAATTTAAATTGTATGCAAACAAAAGCAAGGTGATTCTGCTTTCATATTTTAGTTCGTTTATTGTTCCTCGTCCCATTTCGGCTATAGAAGGCTATCGAACAGGGGCCGCGCATCGCTTTTAAAAGTGGGCCGGCCGAAAAAAATTTATTACCAGTAACGTTTTTTAGTACTTTAGAATCCTGGAAAATGTACTTCCCAGTCTGCTAAAGCAATGGATCTTGTGTTAACATTCTATCTAGAAACAAAAGTGCTCAACGAATTATTTTACTAATAAAATAACAGCTGTAACATGGCGCGGCCGCTGTCGAAGGCAAAAATCATTTAATTTGTTTTAGTATTTACTTTTTACTCGTCTATGTAAACATGCAGTATAATCTTCTAAAACAAGTCTCTAGCTAGGCAGGCGAATGGACCACAGTTTAACTGATACACGTGAAAAAGAAGTAAGAAGAGGCAATATAACAACGCAAAATTCATAAATGGCATATTTATTATTATTTAGAACATGAATGCATGTTAATATACTTCATTATGAATGAAGTGATAAACAATTAATGACATTTTAATGTCTCACAATTCTTGTACGTCATTGGAAAGACCGCAACGTTTCGACTGCAGCCAGCGACGAAGTCCTCCTCAATCTACCCCATCGCCTGATGACTAAGACTTGCAAGTTACGTTGTAGTTGAAACGTCGAGTCAGTACCATTCCAATGGAGCTTACTGTCAATTTTTTGTACTAGGAAACACTTTCAAAAATAATCTCAACACTGGCTCAATCTATATTTAAAAGGAAATTCTTCAGTTGCTAATACAAATAACAAGTTGACTTAAAGTATCCATAACGTTATTTTTTTTATTTCTTTATCCAAACGTATAAATAATTTTTAAAGGACCTCCCCGAAAAAAATTGTTGATTTAAACAAGACGCGCGAATTTTTGAAATAAAAAAATTTACTTCGTCAAACACTTCTTAAGGAAAATGAAGTCAATCTATTTCTCTCTCATTCTAAGGGAGACCGGATCAGAAGAATTTTATCTATACTTATGTCGCCTATGTTATTGCATCTCGCTGCAACACTTCTTCAAGCACTTTTTAGTGTACTACAAGCTTTCTACAAATTCACTAGAAATATCAATATGTCTATAGATCTAAACAAATGTATAAATTATATTCACTTAATAAGTGAGTAATACTTTTTTGAAATAAAACAGAAAATCGAAGATGAAAAAATCCGTTCAGTAAATATATTAGTAACATAACAGATTGTTGATTCTGTACTTTACTTTTCCTCGATTTATTGTTGGTTCCGATCCTATTCTAATGTAAACATTAATAGACCATTTTCGCATTGCAGATCCTTTAACTTTAATGACAACGGATTCAGTTTTTGCAGTGTAAGCCTCGTTTTGCTAAATATTCAAAAATACTTGCGAGAGAAAGCGAGAAGTCACACCTCCAACAATACACGTAGTTGCACGTAGTGTAAAGGAACATTTAACTTCATATAGAGGCTAAGCTGCAAAAACTAAGTCCGTTGTCATTGAAGTTAGCGGCATCTGCAATGCAAAAATAATCTGTGATTGGCTGTGTGAATCTGCATTTGCACCCCCAAAAGTGTTCTGACCTTAACTCAAGGTTATCCATCCGCCTGAGTTGATGGTTATAGAAATGATTAAGTGGTGAGATGGGAAATAAAAAACACAAAAAGGGGATAAATGCTCCTCTTCCCCTTTCTTCTTTATCCTTGGTAGCGCTTTACACTTTTCACAACCCTTTATTTATCTTATTTTTTCTACACATCAAAATTTGGACTACGGGACTATTGTACAGCAGAATAGTGATTGAAAGTGACATTAGGATTTTTATCTACTATAGGCTTTCTACATGATGGTACTCTAATGGTTAAAACGATATTTTTACAGCCAGATCACTTCTGTCAATATATTTCGAGTTCCTGCTTTTCAACATGCCGCTCGCCCCAGATCCTTGTGTGTGCTTCCTCCAGGGGTGCCTTGGGAAGGAGGTTATTTATAATCGTCTCATTAAGAGTTTGTGTTGTTTATTCATAAAATAAAAACTCGATTTTAGTAACACGATCCTTGGTGATATACAACGTAGCACGCGCTTTAAATTATTTTGTACATGTTATCCTCAATTTTATTTCAATCAAACGAAACACTTCATAGTCTAATATAAATGTTGTGCTTTAGCAATATGGCCATGGGTTATTGTAAGAGACAAAGAATAAACGGCACCGCTATATAATTAGTATATGTAATCAATATGGAATTATTTTGCACGAGTATGTTTTAAAAAGAATCGAAAATTGCGTGAGCCCGTTAGAGCGAGCGCAATTTGAGCTTTTTAAAACACAAGTGCAAATTAATTTAATATTGAACGATTAAAAAGTTCGGTTACTTATTAATCATATACGTGAAAAAAGTATAAAAAAAACATCGGTGAAAAAGCAAAACGTGGCAGTAACGTGACAATTCATGCGTGCACAAACACTGCTTGCCTCCATCCTCGTCATAGAAACGTTTGCATTTTGATTGGCTTCTAAGCTTGTGACAATTCATGTATGCACGAACAATTCTTGACTCCATCGTTGTCATAGAAACTTCTACATTTTGATTGGCTTATAAGCTTTAAGATTATAATCGCACAAAATTACAAATTTCTGCACAGAATTATAAAGTAATTGCACTGCTCTTGACCAATCAGAATCAAGTAATTTTCCATGTATATGATTATGGTAGATATTACAGTGACGCGCGGAATACACGAATTTTATCTTCAATGTGGAAGAAAGTCAAAGCAGTGATCCCCGCGTACGTTCATTGCTGAGTTTCTAGTTACCACCATCTAATTTATGATGCGAAAGATTAGATACTTACAGAGCTAATACATACATTGTTAAATGTTGAGCAGTATGAAATGTCCTCATCAAAAGATAATAACGATCGACGCTGATATAAGGCGACTCTTAGCCTTCAGTGCAATATCTTAACGAGCAATCAGGAGCTGGTACCAATTCATACAAATAAAAGTGGCCACAATTCAGCACACGAATGTTTGTAGACCACCTGCAAGGATTTCCCGACCAATGAAAACAAACCTTTCGTGTTACCACACCCTCGAAGACACTAGGATGGATTCCGTTTAACCAACCCGTAGCATCGGTGTTGCAGCGATCAACAGGGGGAACTGTTTCGGGCATTTTCAGTGCAACCGCTCCGTCAAACCGGTACCATGCCTTCGGTAAATTATTGTCGCACAAATGCTTGATGTCACCAATGCTTGTACGGCGATCTGCGCCACTCAATGACTTGAAATTGAGGCACTCGGCTGAAAAAATACATTCGGCCTAATTAGCTAAAATTGGGTAATACGGAAGAATAATACGTAGTAAAAATTCTTGTACTGTTAAGGTTCTAGCAGGACCCATATCACTCGGTTAACGTTATTGTCACTGTTGTTGTCACTGTTGTTGTCACTTGGTTGCACATTTGATAGAAGGCCGAGGGACTGGCACACAGTTTAACTGGCTAAAAGCAATATTAGGCACTTAATTGAAAGGAAAACTAAGCCGAGTTTTTAATATCCCACCAACAGGATTTTGAACTGATCAAGCGCCCTCAATATTAGCGGTTATCATATCAGATAGAAAGCTGGTCACATCGTAATTGTTTTTTCGCAATTTATTTAGCCCTATTGGACGACCAAATCTCTCCAGCTGATTTCTACCGGAAGTTGCGGTGCTGGTTTAAAAAATGGGGGGAACAAGCTCTGGTCTTCATTGTAAAAGACACGCGCGTCAAAATGGCGTCGGTTTGTTTTCATTTTTCGCTAGGTCGTCTTCCAGGACGTTGGCTTTAAATAGCCTTCATAAAATAATCTCTAAAAAGTAAAGCAGGTATACTACTTCCCAGCTTGAGGATAAATCGTTTAAATAACCAGCTCTAACAAAAGTTCGTTCGCGGCCCGGCGTCCTTGATTACACATCAATGCCTTTTTCATCCCAAAAAATGGATGCTCATGCTTGAACAACATTTATTTTCCTTTTTGGCAATGAAAAAAGAGTGGCGGGACGACAAGCGACTGCAAAGGAGACTACTGTGGGGTCGAATGCAAACCTTCAGCACAGACTGGCGCCTTACCAATAAAGCTAACCATAAATGGCGATGATGGCTATGTTGATAGTGATAATAATGGAGACGATTCTCGAACTGATGATTATGATGATGAGGGTGATGACGGAGTTAGTGATCTTGATGATGTTCATGGTGATGAAGGTGGTAGTGATGATAATCAGTGATAATATGGGCGATGGAGTTGGTGATCTTGATGATGAAAATGTTGTTGACCGCTGAGGTGGTGATAATGATGATGATGATGATGATGACGATGACGATGACGATGACGATGACGATGATGATGATAATGAGAGTGAGGGCGATGGACTGATCAAGATTATAGCAATGGTGATTAGAAGAAAACAAAGAGAGCTGAAAAGTGAAAGAGACTCGGAGAGATTTCTCACTTTTCAATAAAGCACGAAAGAAGAAACAAAATTAACTGTCACGTCTAGTTGGAACTACTGGCTACGTCATCAGAGTAAAATTCGTCACCAGTCTCTCAAGACATCTGATTACTTTTTTACCTACTTTAAACAGCAACAACACCATTGTTAAAATTTTCTTACCTACTCTAATATTTTATTTCGTAATAAGGGTGTTGTGACCTTTAGTTTTTTACCTTTTTTACTTTATTTAAGTACATTTAGAATATCACCTGAGTCGTTTTAGAAAGAATGAAATTTTAGTACTCTCTGAATGCCCTAGGTGGAAATTGAGGGTTTTTTTAGTGCTGTCGTTCAGAAAACGCCGTCTCGCTAACGCGCGTGCGTGATGGTACACTTAAGTGTATGCATATTTAGCATAGAATGCGCACATGGTTTAGCAATGGCGGATTCATCATAGGTCTTGTTGCTGAACCAAGAATGCGTGAATACTATCCAGTCTATCGTCTGGGAGGCTCGGTTTTGATTCCCGGCCGGACCAACACTCAGGGTCTTAAAATAATTGAAGAGAAAGTGCTGCCTTTGCTCTAACATCTGCAAATGGTTAGACTTTCGCGTCTTCTTGGAGAAGGACGATAAATCGTAGGCCCTCGGAGACTTCTGTGTTTGTGTGTGTATGTTTGTCATGTCAAAAGTCTCCGTCCACCTTTGAGTGGTAAAGATTAGTAGGTCCACATCAGCCCATGGCTGCGTTCTTAATAGCCTGCTTTACCATATAAAGTACTTACTTACTTCTAAGTTTCCTTCTGTGTTTTCATACTATCAGTTGTATATCAAAGTTAAGACAAGTCATTTAAGGGCACTTTACATGTGTATCTTAGCTCAGTTTTTTTTTCTGCGTCTCCAAAGGACGTGGGTAGCCCGAAAGTCACACGTCCCTTTCCAATTCCATGCCTCACGTACTCGTCACGTCGCGTTAATGGGAATCCTGAGTTATATAATAAGAGCCCCAACCAATCAGAAAGACTCTCATCACCTTAAGTGTACAGAAATCAGAAATAAGTGACTGCTGCATTTTCCTCTTTTAAAGGCTAAACCAATTTCAAACCTCGAGTCGTCATCCCCTACTGCGCATGCCGGCTTATGGACAGCTGGTCATTTGTAACGAAGACGCTTGGTGCGAGGGTAAAATTAACATTTTTTCTTAGGCTATAAAAGCTTTAGCTAAATGCTTTATGAGCCAAGTGGCCCGGTTTCTGTTGTATTAAGCTGATGAGAGTCTTTGTACTCTATTTACTGAACTGCTAAAAATAGAAAGCTGCGTGAGCTTTGGCAGAAAAAAAGGCATACGAATTTTTCAAATCTGGGCAGATTTAGGGAACGAATCTGGGACAGGGAGGAATGGAAGCTAAAGATCTTACCAATTTTCTTAACATATAGAAATGTAATCATTCTGCTGTTATCCTACTGTTTTGCAGCCCCTAAAAACAATCCGGGGTGGTATCTCCCTGAGGATGACGGAACAGGAGCCATTGCTGTGCAGAGACGAAACATGCCTCTGCTGAAGGACAAAAGCGATGTTTTTCTGTTGAACCAAAAGGCGAAGGTACAGTAGGTGGAACATCTTTGAGTTAGCAGCAGGCATCTAATAATACAAGTAGATTTGAGATTATTCATTTATTTTCAAAAAATAAAAAACAAAAAAAAAAGAATAAACAGGTGCTCGTTTACAAAAGCTATTGATTTGAAGAAGAAATTTATATAGCATACTTGAAAAGTGACATGATTAAACTTTCAAATAGGATCGTAAGTGCTTGTAAAGAGTAACCATAACATATAGATGCTCAAAATGTACAATCCAGCGTTTGCTTTCTCAAGCATGTATTTAGAATGAGCATCATCATCATGGGCATTCATGCAATCGTTAAAAGGTCCCTCATAATGCTCTTAGTCGATAACCTGGCACGTGACTATCTGTTACGTGATATTTAGGTGTAAAATTAATCCACGAGCTGACACATGATGCTTATGATTTTGTTTTTGCGTCAGTATAGGTTGAATGCATAGTAAGCTGTCCAGACGTATCAGATTCACTCCCAGGTATCCATGACAACTACAACCTACTGTGGCTACTTTGTTCTTGCGGTAATCACGTGGGTCAAATAAGTATTGTGAAGATCAGTTCTTCGTCAACTCCTCAGGTGGTGGAATCTTTCCATGTGTCGGACTCTTGCATCCTATGTGGAGTGTTTGTTGGACCAACGTGTGGAGAAAGGAACAAAATTAATGGTCCATTTACTGGAAGATTTGGCTTTCCCTTCCCAACTGTCTGGCTGGGTACTCAGCAAGGGAGGTTAGCTTGCATCACCTAATATCCATAAATTGGGCATAGTTTTACAATCTGTTCTCGGCTGGGTTTCTCAAAGGCTTGTATATTTTTTTGGCCAAAATGCAAGCGGAAATTTTTCTAAGTAAAAATTTACAGCTCCTCTAAAATACAAATTTTATTTCCCAAGGAAAAACAAACTGTTCATCCGAAAGTAAGAGCTCAACTTGGCTTCGACAAGATTCGAAACAAACAAGGGTTGAAGTGCATATGTCTAGATTCCAAAAATATAGATTTTAGAGCGATCTGCTAACCTGTATTTTTTAAAAAAATATAAAAATACCGTAAAATTCCGAAAATAAGCCCCTCCATGTATAAGCCCCTCCAAATATAAGCCCCTCAAACTTGAAACACAAAAACCCCTCCGTAAAATAGCCCCTCCGAATATAAGGCCCCGAGGGCTTATACTTGGAAAATGCCCTCAAATGCAAAATTAAACAAAGCAAAAATGCTAAAGGAACAAAACTTTATTTATATTCAGAAGAATTACTACGTATACCAAATGTCAATAAAGCTCACAGTTTATTGATGTTTCCGAAGTTCATGCTTCACTCTTTGCTTGGCCGAGTTTTTAAAAGATCTTCATCCGGGTCATGAAGCAGACATCATGTAAGTTTCAGTAAAAACTTTGTGCAAATTACTGACATAAATTTCCTTCCAAGTATAAGCCTAGCCAATTTGGAAACGCAAAATTCCCTCCGTATATAAGCCCCTCCGAATATAAACCCCTCCAAAAATAAGTCCCTCAAAAAAAGCCTTTGAAAAATATAAGCCCCGGGGCTTATTTTCGGAATTTTACGGTAGGTATAAAACCGCCATGACGTGCGCGCGCTAGCTACTTTCCCGCCATCTTTTATTTTAGAAAACAATCAGATGTCACAGTTTAAGCGATGGCAGTTCAATTGAACCAGTTTGGCGCAAATATTGCTGAGAAAATAGTAAGTATAAAACCGCCATGTGAACAATAAGCTCACAAATGCTTTTTTTTTAAAAAAACTTTATTTTCTAATGTAAACCTTCACGTGCTTTACCATACCAAAAGTATTCACAGAAGTGAATTAAAACATCTTACCAACACGTTTAAGTGTGACGAATGATAAAACATAAGAATTTCGATTTCATTTTATATATATGGAGGGTTCTTTTGTTATGTACAACTATACACAAAACTCGCTTATAGATTAACTATTACAGTTACTTTTTTTTGCTTGAGGATTTTTTGCTTGAAGTCCCATGCCCTTTTGACTGGGCAGAAGGGGACGGTTTTGTTTCCTTGGAAACACCACTGACTGGAGTTTCAGCAGCTGAATGAGTGGAGCTTGCGCGAGAAGCTGACCTCTCTAAAGCTCGTATCTTTTCTAAAGCCTTTTTAAGTTCTGTTTCGGCTTGAATGGCTCTCTCTTCTTCTCGCTGAGCCCGCTCTTCTGTTTCTCTACGAAAGAAAAGAATAAAATAAAAATTAAAAAAAAAAATTAACAACAATATTTCAAAACGTCATCGGTAGGTGCACTGCCAAGTCAAAGAAATAAAAAACCCTGGTCCTTTCTAATAAATGACGACACTGACAAACTGACGGTATGCAAGAGTAGATATGAACAGAACAGATAAAATGTAACCTAAAAATCGTGTAAAGAGGATAAAATGTTCTATTATCCTGGCAGAAAAAGCTTTAATGAACCAGTTACTAATTACTGAGAAGGGGGGATGGTAATTCTTAAATGGTACATTTCTTGCGCACCCCAGTCAAGCAGCCCATAAATCTTGACCCCACCCCCAATCCTCCTAACATGCGAACCAAAACAATTGTGCCGCCCCTTCTCCCCCAAACTATTACAAATTGTTCTCCACTGGAACAACTTGGCAGGCGCTTTTTTATACAAAGCTGTTTATGAATCAGATAAAAAGTTAAAAACGATCATATCGTCTATTATTACCGTTCATTGATACTGTTTACCGCTTTTTACAAATTGGAAAGTGTGTTTAAGAAAGAAGAACATAACGTGATCATTTTGACTCAGATTGTCAGGCAGAGTTAACTAAAACACAATGGCTATAGAAAAACTGGGCCTTTACGTCGATAATTAAACATTTGTGAGTTTGAAAATATTTTTTGAATTCTTCAATGACGATGTTTTTGGATAAGATGAATGTCTGATTTCGAGCCTTGTAATTCCCTGGGACTTTTAAGTATAGTAATGGTAGCACAATGTAATTTAAAAATCTGCTTTGGTTATATAAAATAAACAGAAATACAAACGGCAAAACGACACTCTGGTTCTTTCGAAATCTAATCATGAATTTTAAATGGGATATTTTTATAGCCGCTCATAGATATCTGAACAGATGTAACTAGAACGCTGCTGAAAATAAATAGCAAAACAGTTACCATTCATCAGCATGCCGGATACCTAAATTACGTGAAACTCTACAACTGTGAAATTACGGCTCCATTAAATCCTGCACCAAAAAATGTGACCCTCTAAAAAAGGTAGGGAGAGGAGACGGGGAGGGGGGGGGGAAGGGGGTAAAAGATTGCACCCCTTCCGTATTTATTTGCGCTCCCCGTTCAGTACAGTAACTGATGAAAGCGTGCTAAGGTTGGAAATTAATTTCAAACATACAATAGTTCTGCCTGCAACCTCTCGACCGCTGCCAGGGCTTCCATTGCTTTTCTTGTATCTGGGGTCGGTATTTGAGCTGTTGAACAGAAAAAAAAAAACATTTTGTCATCAGAGAGTGATTTACACGACTCATTAAGAAAAAAAAACCACGCAAGCGCAAACACATACACATACAAAAACAACTCACATAAAAGCACCAAAACATAAGAGTTTTTGAAATTAAAAATCAAAAGTGCCAATGAGAGCTACATTTAGAGAAAAACTTTCGGTCAAATTAAACTCGTTCCGAAGGTTCTTGTCGAAGAATGAGGGCGTTATATTTTCCAACAAATAATAACAAACAATTCAACAAATCTCATAAAACAACCCAAGAAACGTCATGGGATTCTAAAACTCTACGCGATAGGCCAATCGTAAGCATTGATTAAACAGTCAGGGAACGTGGAGCTAATCATATCTGAGTATATATAGCTTATCCACAAAGCATGACATGTCTGCTTCTCAGATGCATTTAGCTAAGATTCAGTTCGTTTTTGGCAGACGCTAGCACCAACTGAGGAGAGTTAGTTATTCTTCTAATCCTGTTTTTTGAGAAAAAAACCTAAACTTTCTTTCTCAAGGTCCCATAAAATAGTGACTTTTTTCCATTTTCACTTAAACTTAATGTTTCGAACGATTTCTGGATACTCCACAGGTAGCCCAACCTCAGAATGTGACAAATTAGTGTTAAAGACCTTATCCTTTGTGATATATGCGCATGCATTATTCTCGTGTGCAGGCTGCACAGCCAGCTATGTCGAAGAAACAGTCCGACACCTCACTACGCGTGTCAATGGACATCTCGCAACAGATAGAGCCTCACATGTTCATAAACACCGAGAAAGCAATGAAGCATGGTCTCAACTTTGCTCAAAGCATTCCTTTCAAGTTTTGGATTCCTTCGCAACAAAACTTGTGCTATTCATATAAAACGTGAAAATCCCAGATTAAATAGCCAAGTAAAACATACCCATTTTAAGCTTTTTTATAATACAATAGTTAGCTTCGTTTGTATTCTGTATGCTAATTTTGTCCATCCATTCATATTTACTTACTTACGAATCTGTAAGCACTGATAATGGCAGTAAGTACTGCCGAGACATGTTTACATTAAAAAAGCAGTGATTATTATGAAGTTTATTGCCAACGTTTTGCTATCTAGACCATTTGGAAAGAAAAAGACATCTTACTACACTCACCTTGAGTTGTTTCACCCTCCGGTTCGATCAAGAACGCAGCCTCCTAAGAGGAAGAAAAGGAAAACTTAGTTTGATTTACTGAAGGCATTAAAAGGGACAACAGAGACGTTTAGATCCGAGGACAAGGACGAGGACGAGATTTGACTGCGCGCGCGTTTTTTCCAGCAAACTCGTTCTTGACGGGACGACGTTTGCATGAAATCTCGTCCTTTCCACAACAAAATTGCTTAAAAAAGTGCGTGCGCTTGAAACCTTGTCCTCGTCCTCGTCCTCGGTTCTAAACGTCTCTAATGTTGGCTTGAAGGCGACATTCTGACACTTTTAACTTCAAAATAGACATGCCATTACAGAAAAACTAACTGTTCGTAAAAGATATAATGGAGAAAAAAGATGGCTCGTTAGGCCAGCAAAATTCTCTGCCTTAATGCCCAATCTGTCTGTCTGTCAGTCTGTCTGTTTATTTGTCTGTCTGTCTGTCAGTTTGTCTGTCTGTCTCTGTCTGTCTGTCCATCTATCTACTCATCTATTGGTCTATCTACCATCCATTTATCTATCCATCCGTCAATCTGACATCAATGTGTCTGTCTGTCCATCAATCTACCCATCTATCTGTCTATCTACCATCCATTTATCTATTCCACTATCCATCTAATTATCTATCCATTTATTTGTCTATCCATGTATCCGTTAATCAGACTCTGTCTGTCTGTCTGTCCATCTATAAATGTCGAATGAGAATAGAGGTATTTCTCTGCAATCATCAAACTAGAATTTTGGGAGTTATAAGCGATGCTCAAAACTTCTTTCAAATAGAGCATCTTTGAATTTGTTATTGGCGTTTATATAATATTTGCTTCTCTGTGTCAAAATTGAATAGCTCAATTACACCCCTGAAAGCGTCTATTTTACCTTAAGGACTGAATCTGGGACAACCGTTTTTACATTTTCTAAATCATTTGCGATGTCGCGACATCATCGTCATCGTCATCATTCTATTTAACTCAGGAATTTTCTCTTTTTCAGGGGTTACTGACTTTCCTTCCATGGTTTGGTGCAACTTACTGTATCGGTCATTTGCACCCTCAAAGTTTGCACCAACTTTACGACACTCCTTCTCCGTCATTCTCTTCCAACTCAACTTCGGTCTTCCTCTTCCTTTTCTGCCTTCAATCTCAAAATTCCATGCCTGTTTTCATCACCCTTTCTTAATACATGACCCAACCACCTCAACCTTCCCTGCCTAACAGTTTCAACTATTGTATCCTTCAGTCCTAATCTTTCCATAAACTCTCTTGTGTGTTTATTCAATAAACCAAAACCACATCATTTATCTTTCGAGCCATACGTCTTTTCGCTCTTCTCAAAATATCTTCTTCAACTGATTTTACCACCCACATTTCCTATTCGATAGGAAACGTTAACCCTATCTAGCGCAGCAGTGGTGGTAGAAGGATTCCACCCCCAGATATATTTTCATGAAAATCTTTGGAATGCATTGCAGTAAAAGGCTGACATTTCATGAGTAGATCTTATAGTGATTACTATTTGTGCAAGATTTCATCACTCTCGGATAAATAAGGGTGTGAAACCTCAAAAAACCCCGGGATAGATAGGTTTAAAGAGGTTAGTGAAAGCAAATTAATCAGGGAAGGGACTCCAGTTGGCAATAGGCGGGGATGATCGAATCTGGGACCTGGCATCCTTTAGGGTTTCTAAGAGGTTTTTGGGCCACCAAAGTCTGAGATATTATCTTTTAGGGTATCTTTTTAAGTTCTATTAGTATAAAGGTACTAAAGGTCTAACACGAATCCTGTATTCTGATTGGCTACTCTACTGGAGGTCTATTTAAGATAGCCTACTAGTAGAGGAAAGATGGCGGATCAAAATAGTAATGAGCCCCGTTTTGCTATAATATCAGAGGAATTCATCGACAACTTAATTTGTACATTATTTTTTGACCGATTAGTAGGTTTATACTAAAACAATTAGACCTCTCGGCCTCATGGACTGCGAGTTTGAATATCCCATTCGGCCTACGGTATCATAGGCTATTGACTCATAGTTCATTCGTCCTTGAGGTCTAATTGTTAAATAGACTGAACTATGAATGCAAATGATTTTTTCATATCTTTTCAGTATACACATATATGATCTAGTTGTTTCATTTGTTACTGTTGAAAGTAATAGATCTGAGAATTTTACAATGATTTCCTAAACTATTCAAGCAGCTGGTGTTTGAAGTTGACGTCTCTGGAACTAATAAAAATGCTGCC